>JARHVA010003001.1:1275000-1412500 GCA_037957365.1 Torreya grandis
AAAAAATAAAATGCATACTTGCACTTGTGTGATCAATCCATTTGGTGGATGGATGTGTTCTAGGACTAGCCCACTTATTGGCTAGATAAGTGGACATGAGTGGTAAAGCTATATGTGAAGAGGAAATACACAATGTGGATTCAAAATATACTAAATCTAAATTATTAAATGAATTATGAGTAATAAAACCTTTTTTTATCCCCACCTTGATATGTGTGTTGAGTCATGAGAGGTAACTAAAAGTGTGGAGAAATAAGTCATTCTTACCCCACTCTGTTATGTAAACTAAATCTCATAAGTATCTATAAATGTGGATAAACAAACCTTGATTACCCCAAATATGTTATTAAAACTAAATATGAGAAGTAATCCATTCAGAAGTCAACATAATCATTTGGCATTCATAATTTGGATCTGCTGACAAATTATGGATCAACCATTGTAGTTAGCTATTAACCCAACCTGGTGATATCTTGGGGACATCCTAATGACAATTTTAGTTTATATATAATAATATATGCATAGAGAATGGTATAAAGTTCCATAAAATTTTTATAACCTAGTGGAATATTTTGGGATCAAGGACACATGATCTACATCATGCCTCCAAACATAATATCTTGGTAATGTAACTATTTACTTTGTGTATAAATTGTGTTTGTATAGGTATGGAATACCATATATGTGCCCCCATAGTCATAATATAAGTCTAGAACTATGTTTAAATATTGTGTAAAATCTATGAATGTGAACCAATATCTAACAAGATGATGGAACCCTATAAATCTGAGTCAATCTGTGTGTCTAAATATCTGAGCAAATCTATGTATCTAAATATCTAAGTTAATCTAAACTAATCTAAGTTAATTTATATGTTAGAACCAGTCCATGTATTTAAATTAATATGTTTATCTTAATCAATATGTGTATATTGAATTAATATGTGTATCATGAATCAATTTATATATCTAAATCATATTACATCAGGGTATCTAAATCACTCTAAATAGTGTAAATATTCCCCCCTTTTGGTAAGAGAGCTAAGACTATGGTAAGTGTGTCGAACCAAAAGTGATGTCGATAAACATGTTAGTTATAGTTATCATTGATAATATGAATATAGGATTGATTTTTTTGACATTTTTTGGAGAATTATTTTTGAAACTGTGACCAATATGTGCTTATGGTCTATAGTGGGTTTATTAATGAAACATAGGTTTTGTCACTTTATGGAATCAATTTGATTAGAATAGTAGTTTAACTATAATGGTGTGGTATATATATTGATCAAGTATAAAACACAAAATATGGATTGAAATCAGAGCTTTGGTTCCTAAGATATATCATTTAGAAGGATTTGGTATTAGCTAGCAAAATCAAAATAGAAGGTCAACCTTAAGTAGGTGGTATTTTTAAAATATGGATTAAATAGGTTGGTTGATTTGTTTTAGAATCATTTTAATCATTTTACTTGAGAAACATTTTTGTTCTAAGCTTAGAGAGATGCCTAGGAGATAAGGATCAAACATGACGCACTACATGGAGATAGAGTTACTCATCCAGGCTAGGGAGGAGGATACCCTAGTAAGGAAATTATTAGTTTCCCTATTTTTTCATATTTATTGTGTATTTCATTGTTTTAGTGAAAAATGTATATTTTAGGGCCCTATTTTGGAGGACTGCACTAGTATCCTAGGTTGCAGTGCTAGTTTCCTAGGTACAAAGCTATTATATTAGGTATATCACTATTGTCCAGGGTGTAGTACTAGTGTCCATGTTTTAGCCTTTTAGGGTTTATCTTATGTAAATATTATGTTTGATTAAAGGGGTGAGTAGAATATATTATGGAAATAATATTCATAAATAGCCACGAATTTTTTATAGATTTAACTAGTTTTGACTTTTCTAAAAATGGTAATAAATATGTGCAAATAATGACTTATTTGGAAAACAATTGATACAGCTGATCTAAGTTCTGTAAACTAAGATAGAATTATGTATGAGTGTCATTAACTAGATCCCCATGTTATAACCCCCCTTAGATATTAGTGCTAAATTTTGATAGTGCTATCATGTGGCTCTAGTGTCTTAATATTGGTTCTAGTGTCCTCTATGCAAGACTATCCTAAACTTATGGGTGCACTTGTGTCTATATTTATAGGTTTTGTTCCTATATTCATGAAATTTAAAACTCTTTATTGTGCCTTTAAGTAACTATTTTTTATTTAAACCCTAATCTTCCTTGAAAATCAAGTATGATCTAAAATTTTCATTCATTAGTAGGATAGGCTAGACATCCTCAACACCCTATTGTGAAGAGAGTTACCTACATACCAATACTCTAAGGAGAGATCAAGCCCAATGCAGTTATCCACACCTAAGTTCTTGTATAAGTGTAAGTGATTCTAGTATGATAGTGGCCTTGAGTGCCTTCAATATTCTTGAGATTGTAAATCTATGAAATTTGAGCTTAGTATTATTGTAGATGGTAGTATGCAGAATTAGGACAAAATAAGGATTAATAACCTTGATTTTTTTCAACTTGTTTCATGTTTGAATAGGGTTTTTTTTCATCTCCTTTCCATCTAGTGGATAGAGGGATAAAATTCATGTATTTATAATGTTTTATTACTTGTGTGGATAATAAAAATGTTTATTCAAACCTTAAGAGGGTTTTACTTTTGAAAATATATTCATTTAAGAAAGCTAGGGTAAAGGAAATAAGTGCCATTTTGGGGACACTAGCACCACATTTCTCTATTCTCTTTATTGTGGTGCTAATGTAAAACTAGAATAAAATTGGGTACAAAGAGATAGGATTGGTAAATGAGGGTCTAGGACTACATTTGAGATGACTAAGGGCACAGGTGTCCCACATAAATGATGGATAATTGTGATAATAGGCTCTAGGATAGGTCTAGGTCTAATATATGGATAGGTAATCTCAAGTAGCACATTTAGCACTTATAAACCTATTTTAGATGATTACATTACACCCCCCTACCTTTATGCTAGAGATGCTATAAAGAGAAATGACTAATATAAATTAAAAAAAAACATACCTAGACTTACCTAGGAAGTGAAGCCTATGAATTTGAATCTGAGTATGTGAATCTAGGTCTATGTATGTGAAGCATGATTTAATGCATGAACTAAAATTAAATGCACATAAATCAATCCTTAAGATATGTCAAAATAAAAATATTGTGTTGAGTAAATAAGTAACTAAGTAAAATTGAGTAAAGAGATATGAAAGAGGAAAGGAATCATTGGGTACATGAACCAATGCATGAATATAGTGACAACATATATGTGCACATGTATATAGTGATCATCCAGTGAATAAATTGGATTGATCTAATAAATTTCTCAATCTTCATATGTGGGTGGCTCAATAACTCAATCTAGTTTGGCTCCATCATTACCAACTATTATTTGGTGGATCATGACATGTGAATAACTTCGACTAGATTGATAGTGTATCTAACCCTATCATGTGGGTGACTCAAGAAATCAAGTAGGCTATGAATATATCATTTCCCATCCATGTATAGTAGATGGATCTAAAACTAAACTATCTAAAGTTTTGTAACTATCTAACTAATTATATATGATTGTGTATGTCAGCTCTATGGCCACTAGGGTATATTAGGTGGCTCTAAGCCACTCAAGAATGCCAACCACTATAAATGAAGTAAGGAATTTAAATGGTTATAATGTGTAATATGATTTCAAGTGTATAAAACATAGATAATGACATATAATTTTTCATTCCATCTGATCAATCAGTGTTTAACTGAGCATATGAAAATAATGTGTTGTGTGTATACCCCCAATATGGTATATAAGTATATAGATTCTAGACTGAGTTTTAATATTTTTATGTGAGTATCTAAATTAAATATGTGAATGGTCATGTCACACATGTTTCTCCCAATATGATAAAATTATATGAATCTGAGCTAAGATAGTATGAATCTGAGCAAAAATTGATTATAAATGATAAACCTATAATTATATTTGTGCAAACTTATAATGTACCTATTGTACTATTCTGATCAATTTGAGTTGTTCTAAAACTAAGGCTACTATACAATAGATCCAAGTCTTGGATAGTAATTCCATGTGGCTTTATTATCCCTATTTGGGTGCTAATGTCTTTCTAGTCTAAAATGTGTGCCATTGTACTACTTTTTGAGTCACTGTGTTTATCTGTGTTTGATTTTATGTAATTGAGAATGTGTGCTAAAAATGTATTATGAGTGAAATATTAGATCTGGATCTCTATGATAAAACCTTGTGAATTTAATCTTTTTCATGGTATTTATTGAACCTATGTAATAACTATCCCCAAAATAGAAGATTTATAAAATGTGTATTAGATGGATAATTTATGATAACTACATGATAATCCAATATAATCTGCAAACATAATATCAGAATGTAAAATAATATGAGAATAAGAATGTAATTTAATGTGTATGTCATGTATATCATTACACAAGGCTATCAAGGTATATGTAATCAATGTATGTAATAATAAGTGTGAGTAAAAATGAGTATCTAGCTAGGAGGATGGAGCATGGTGTCCATCAAAGCACCCAAGTAGGAAGGGTAGATGCATGAGGTTCCCCATGGCATAGATAATTTCTATGTGTAACAAGTAAATACAAGTGTCATAAACATGATACATATAATAAATAATACATGTAAAACACATGAGGCATGTAAAATAGGCCAATTGGACACAATACAAGATACATGGGCACATGTCATTGAATGTAATAAAAAAAGACATTAAAGGCCATGTTAAAATGTCTAAACACTCAAAAAATAAGAAAGTTGGCTTAGATCCACATAGAAAGACATGTTGAAATGTTCACATAAACAATTATTAAAGAACAGACAAGGGACATGGGCACATGTCCAATGCATACATATTGTAAATAGAAGTGGCATAGAGCTAAAGATCAATATCATAATCAAACACCATTAAATAGAAGAAACATAAAGATTTAATAAATTTAAGTAGGGAATATATAAATTAAATCATGCATGAATATATAATACAAATTTGTGTAAGAGATAGAATGTACATATGCTGAGTCTAAAATAGTAATATCTAGAAAAAATATGAGTATGAGTAGAAATGATCAATATCAAGATATAACAATGATAAAACTAGAATCTAAAGTATGAAATTATATAAATTGGTGATCAAAACTATGAATAAGATTCCCTCGAGTGGGTGAATGTGTTAAGCGAATAACCATGGATCGGTGTATATGCCCCAAGTGGGTAGTTAATATAAAGTCTAGATCAATGTAGTGGACCTAAGTCCTTTATCAACCTACAAGCACTTGACAAGAACAAGTGAAGCATGTAGTATGATAAAAATAAATATACTACGATATATAGCATATGTAGTGTCTATCAAATATAAGAGATTTAAACATAATAATGCATTTAATCTATAAATTTTGTGTTTTTTGAGTAATTATTTGAATTTTTTTTTTTACATATTATGTTATTTTTGTGTTTTCTACAAATAGGCTATGTATAATTATTATGAAAATGAACTATGTACACACACAGAGAGAGAGAGAGAGAGAGAGAGAGAGAGAGAGAGAGAGAGAGAGAGAGAGAGAGAGAGAGAGAGAGAGTATGTATAAGAATAAATAAACCATAATAACCTATGAGTCTCGTGGGAGACTCACTATAATTGTGACTTATGTCAAGTAAGGAAACTGTGATTATGCATATTGTGTGAAAGGGTAAGTATGATCCCATAATATATTGTATTGAGTAATCTATATTTGTATATGTATCTACATATGTAGTGGTGTTAGGAATCTGTGGTGTTGATTATGGTGTACTATAAACTATAGGGGTCTTAGGAACCCATTTAGTAGAATAATAGTTTCGTGACATAGGTGCCCCGTGCTGAGAACCCTGAGAACCCAATAATAATGATCTCAAAAAAATTGAGTGGAAGAAATCCCTCTAAAATATATGGCATATTGTTTCCATATGGGTCTATCTAATAATGGTCTTTGTGGGAGAGTATGCATACATGTAGATATTATAGGAGTAGACCTTGCCTACACTTGTGGCTCTCCTAAACTCTATGATGAATTAGTAGTACCTATACTCTAAGATATAACTAATAACTATGTCATATCTGGTAACTGTGATGGAGCTATAACTAGTGACTGTGAAGTAACTTCCTATGGAATAGGTAGAGGATACTCATATGGAAAACCCTCAACTTTGACCACCTAATTTGCATGCATGTATTCTAGGCATCTAGGCATCTATGCATTATGGATGGGATGGAATGTCATTTCTATATCCATGGCCTATTTAACAATATATCAAACATGTCTACACTAGGTACTACTAATAATTGAGTGGATATATATGTTGGTCCACCTATAATGGAATCACTATATCCTCGATGGAACTCTAAACATGAATAAAAACACTAATGATAACTATGTCTATAAGTTATATATCCTACTCTAAATACCATGAATGTTGTAAGAGTAATACCCTATATATTGTAAGAGTGTCATAGTGTACATGTCAATGCCTGACCCATTATCAACCATAACACTCTGGATAGGGTGATGACACATGTATGCTCTTAAAAAGAGTGCATGTAAATATGTATCATCAACAACAATATCTTACTATGAGAAGTTGATAAGTGGTCTAAGTGGAAATATAATGTGGCACATGCCAATGATATTGTGTAATTATTTTACCTCCTCTATAATAGTATGATATTACACTAGTTGTGGATGTGCCTGATATATGTAGTGAACAATTGAAGTGTTCCCTACCTCATTTTTTATGTGTTTTATAAATGTATCTAATAATTTATTTAATTATTCAACTTCTATTTATTGTAATTTTGGTGCCTCTATATGTGTTCCCACATCAATAATGTTATCCTTAATCAAATCTTTTATCTTGTGTTTTAGGCTTAAGTACTTATTTGTTGTATGGCTTGGTTCCTTGTGATACTCATAAAAATCATTGAAATCATAAAATTTTGGAAGAGGCCATGTCATATGAAACTCTTTAATGGGAGGGAGAGATATGACATTGAGTTCCAATAGCTACTATGAAACCCATGATGGCGAATATAGGATTTTGTTGAATATTTAATGATGAAGAGCTGAAAAAACTGAGGAGATGGCTCTAAAATTATGTTAATTATGGTCTTTTTATCAGTCTTAACCTTAGCGGCCCTTACCTTTCATGGAGGATTATTTGAGATCTTATCAAATTATTATAATCCATTGGTGTATTTTATTTTTCCCATTGATAAAATCTTGGCCTCTCTTTCTTTTAATGTGTGGCACAAATCTACAAATTTAGGAAACTTCTTAAACAAGATAGCTTTGTGTAATGTTGGTAAATGACTCTATATTAATATGTTTTTAATCTCTTTGTCTAACATGGGTCTAGTCAATTTAGCTAATATATTCTTGTATCATAAGAGGTATTCTAAGATTTATTCATTTGAATTTTGTTTCAACTATGCAACTAAAGAATATGAGATCATATCACTGATATTGATGGAAAAGTGTGCTAAAAACATGTTTACCAAAGGATTGAATGATGTGATATATTGATTCGATAAGTCATAAAACCACTATAAGGAATAATAATTTAAACTACATGGAAATAAATTTGTGAAAATACAATCATTAGACACATAGTCTAAACATGCTATGTGAAAAACTCGAAGATGGCGTTATGGGTCACCCTTAACATCATATAATTTAAGATTAGGTGTCATAAATTTAGATGGAAAGGGAGATTATACTATGTGATGTTCCAAATGTATATGTAAAATAACATTAAAATACAAGTCATGTGATATCCTAGTGACACCCTTCTTAATATGTAACACCTTAGCCTATAGAGTATGAAGCTCATGCATAAGGGATTGTAAATATTGAGTAGAGTAAATAGTCATAAGAGGTGTAGCTATCACTGGAGGTTGTAGAATTATAATTTTAGGTTGTGTTATTTGAGTTGGCCCCATTATAAGTATACAAATTTTTTTAGTTGGGGGATGTGAAGATTGACCATCATTTAAGTTCTTAATTTCCATTATGTCTTGTAAGACTTGTGCATGATCAAGGGGTTATTCCCAAATTATATTTTTGAATCTCTATATTACCTCATCTTTATTGACAATTATTTTATCATTATTAGGTCAAGGGAGAGCATCCCATTTCCAATTTGTGTATCATATTATTCTTGATTATATTGTTCATGTTCAGATGCATTATCATTGAAATCCACATAATTAGGGTATGAAGGATCAATAAAAAGATTTATTGTAGGTCCCTCATCCATGTTATAAGCTTGAATAGTAGGGATATTAATATACTTTATAGGATTACCACATAGCCTATAATTTCTCCTTAATGGAAGAGAGATAGCTTTTTGAGATGCATATAGTAAAAAAATTATAATAGATCTACTCAAATAGAATAAATGCAATTTGAAAAATTTAGAGTAGCTAATGAAAATAGGAAAAATAAGGATATAAGCCCTAGGAGCATCTAGGGTTAAGGTTTGAGTAATGTTTAAAGTAATCCAGGTTTACTTAGATTATATAAATCTTATGTTTGATTAAAGGTTTTAGTAGAGTAAATCAAGGATATAATATTTATAAAATAGCCACTAATTTGTTACAAATTTGACTAGCTTTGAATTTTCTAAAAATACTAATAAATATGTGAAAATAAAGACTTATTTGGAAAAAACCTAATACATATAATTTGAGTGCTAGAAACTAAGATAAAATTATGTCTAAGTGTTGTCAACTATATCCATATGTTAAAACCCCTCCTAGATAGTAGAGCTCAATTTGGATAGTAGAGCCTTGTGGCTCTAGTGTCTTGATATTAGAACTAGTTTCTTCTATATAGGACTATCCTGAATTAATGGGTGCATCTATGTCTATATTTATGGCTTATGTTCCTATGCATAAGATGTTTGAAACTCTATATTTTTCTTATAATAATTTATTTTTGATGCAAAACCTAATCCTACTTACAAGTAGGGTATGAGCTAAAATGTTTGTTCATTATTAGGATAGGCTAGACATCCTTAACACCCCATTATGAAGAGAGTTGCCTACATACCAATAATCCAAGGAGGGATCAAGATAAATGTAGTTCTTCCTACTTAAGTGCTGTTACAAGTGCAAGTGATGATAGTATGATAGTTGACTTGAGTTTCTTGAGTGTGCTTGAGATTGTAAATCTAGAAAAATATGAGCTTAGGGATATTATATTTGGTAGTATGTAGAAGTAGGGCAGAATAAGGATTAATAACCTTGATTTTGTTGAACTTGTTTCATGTTTGAATAGGTATTTGTTCATATCCTTTCCATATAGTGGATAAAGGGCTAAAAGTCTTGTATTTATAGTTCACTATTACTTGTGCAGATAGTAAAAAATGTCTAGGCCAATCTTAGGAGGGTTTTACTTTTAAAAATATTCTCATTTAGTAAAATTAGGGTAAAGGACATAGGTGAAATTTTAGGGATACTAGTGCCATGTGGCTCTAGTGTCCTTAATTTGGAACTGATGTATATCTAGAGGAACACTAGGTACAAAGGGCTCAGATTAGGAAATAGGATTTAAGACTGTGTTTGAGCTGACTAGGGATGCTTTTGGCCCATACAAAGGCTAGATAAGTGTGATAATAGGCTCTAAGATAGGTATAACAATAAAATAGGGATAATTAGTCTTAATTAGCACTCTTAACACTTGAATAACACTTTTAGGTGATTACATTCTAATAGTTTCTCTAGATTCAATTCTATTTTTTACTTGATGATTGTTATTACATGTTTATTTATCCTTCAAAGATGTTAATGCCATATTTAGGTGCATTTTTAAGGTGGATGCATGCATGAGGGAGTTATAAATTGGTTTTATGATGGAGTGTTTATGTCAACTACCATTAATAGCTGATGAGAGAGTAGTGATCAATAGGTCTATCTTAGTCCATATGTAATCACTTGCTTTAATGCCTTAGAATAGCCATATGATGATGACATTATGTGATAGGTGGAATGTTGATACTTATATATTCTAGTTTCCCATTAGGGATATCACTATGAAATTGGAGGATGTCTATAAGATATTGAGATTTCCCATTACTGGTTAGAGGGTATTACTATAGGAGGCTAATATGGAAAGAGATATAGATTAGGTCATTAAGTACTTTGTAACTATGCCCATGGGCACCCATTATCTAGGGAGTAGCAGTGATGTCTTGTTGTCCTTGATTGTTATAGATAATGTTCTATAGTTGTGGATGTTTTTGGCGGTGATATTATATTCCTTCATTGTTGTGGATGGGAATGGGGTATCTATCTCATATAGAATTCATGGTATAGTGTAGGATATAGAGGATCGCAAAACCATATACTCATGGGTTTGTATAATGTTATCCCACTTATATCAAGGTTTATACCATTTTACCTAGGAGTTGTGTTAGGTGACATTATCTCTTCAAAATTATCACATTGTCAAGATTATGAGCATATTATAGTGTCTATACTAGAGGGGTTTCTATGGATGGATTGGAGTCACACATATATGTTTCTAGAGAGATGGACTAGTATGGCACATGTGTACTCACGGATAATGATACATTATCAATGGGTATTAGATTAGTTGATAGCTAAAGACATTATTTAGAGACCATCTAAGGGATTTTAGGGGTGGCTTGAGGATGGTGTGTAGTTGAGGGAAGTTCAAGTGAATTTTTGGTTATATGACCATTGGGTTAATATATTCAATAGATTTTAGTATGAGTGTGTGACATGATAGTTTGCTATTATCTAGGATGTGCCACCTACACCATAGGTGTGGTTGAGTATTTCTCAAGTGAAAATGAGGTTGGGTAGTAGGCTGAGACCCATAAATATTGAGTTGGTTCCAATTTTAGTGATAGAGTGAGATCCAGTGTTAAATGTACCTAATGTATATGGCATATGAGTAATTTATGCCTACATAGTATGGTGGAGGAAGAATAGATATCCACCACTATTTAATAGAGATGGGGATATCATGAATGAGCAATTATATTGAGAGCACATTAAGGTAGTTGAGGGTTTATTGTCATTTGTGTATTGTATGTTTTGTTTAATTTAGTGATTGATTTATCAAATTAAATGTCTAATGCATTACATTGGTACATGTATATCCATGATACAATGAGTACTAGGAGATCATTATTGAGGCTTCTATATGAGAGTTGACATGGAATATACTTGATGATTCTATGGATGATGTGATAGTGGAGAGTGCCATAGGATTTACAGGAATTAATGCACATCTAATTGATCAAGTGGCCATTGCCATTGTGGTATATATGTGAGTAGATACTAATAGGGATGAGGTATGTATGAATATAAAAGGGTGATATTTTTCCCCACTAAATGTTTTTAGTGGATTAGGTGGTAGGATAATGGATGCCTACATCCATATAAATCAATATCATGTGGAGGTGATGGCTAGGTTGGCAGTATTATGAGATAGAGAGGGGAGACACATGTCTCAATCAAGATATAGAGGGGATATGAGGGCATCTAGTTCTAGGGTCGATGTATTTAAGAGTGAGAGTGAGTAGGGTGGTCTTGGTGACTAAAATTTGATTCTTGAGTGATTATGAATTATTATATTAAAACTTGTTTTGAACCATATATATGGGCTTTTTGGTACATGGATAATGTGTTATCTAGCATGCTAACTTATGGCATTGTTTACTTGAGTAAGTGTTTTTTTGTATTTATTAATTATGTTTTGATATGTGTATGTATTTATTTGGATAAGGAATTATAATTGATTTATCATATGTGTATAAGTGTGGGGGTAGATATGTACATAATATTAGTATTGTTAGTTTTTAGTTGTTAGTTTTATTATAATATAGTTGAATGTGGAGCATGTGACTATAGCCTATACTATTTGAAATTATATGGATTGGTAAATAAGTGACCATAATTCTCATGTTGTGTAGGCATAAAATTAAACTATGAAACTTCTACTACTCATCACGCATTGTTTAAAGTTATATGTGTGGAATCTATAACATATAGCTTAATTGACTGTCATACTAAAATTATGTTATGATCTCTATGATTATTGTTGAATATCTTAATCAGTAGGCAAAATGAATTTATTCTATGATCTATGTGATTTTTTCCAAATATATTAATCATTAGTTAAATTGGAGATGTTCTTTTATCCTTATGAGTATTGCCAAATATATTAATTGGTGGTTGAACTAAAGTTATTATTTAACCTCTATGATTGTTTCCAAATATCTTAATTAGTAGTGGAACTAAATCTATGATCTGATCTTTGTGATTGTTACCAAATATATTAATTGGTGGTTAAACTAAAGCTTATGGGGTTAGTTTCCATTTTTTTACCATGCTTTTATAACTAGGTTGATCTATGTGAACTCACTACCATATCTATTGAATCTATGGTAGATGAGATCTCATATAAGTAGGTTTCCTATAAACCACATGGCTTGTATGATGAGTAATTAATGGTTCATTAAAAGGAATGTCCTAAGATAACTCACTTGTAGAGGAGTGTGATCTAGGAGAGTGTGTAGAAGGATATAGTGACACCCCCTATGTGAATTCTATCATGCCTCTATCAAAATAATGGTCAATATGATTTATAGGTGCAGAATAATTATTATCCCAATGTCCATTGATTCTATGATGGTTTCAATATGGTTTGTCTCTTATTATCTAAAAATAATGTGTTGAATTATGTTGAATTGGAGAAGGGTGATCATTCATGTATCTAGTAATGTAATTAATATATCATATTGCCTATCTCTATCTAAAATATTTATGACCCCACTATGGGTGACTTGTGTTATATACACTATAAGAGATGTTATGTAAATTGGTTATTTACCCTTATTGAGTATCTTGATAGGTGGTCTCTATTCCACTTTTTCCTTACTCATATGTGGATTAGGTTTTTTATACCATATTGGATGACTTTGATTATGGGAGATCCAAATTCAAATCTACCTATGAATTTGTCTCAACTAGTCCCAACTTCATATCTAATGCCATAGCTATGTTACATAGATTTTAGAATGATTTAGATGTCTCATATAATAATTGTTCATTTAGAGGGAAGATGAGACATATATCAAATATTTATTGTACCTCTAAATCTATTGGTTGATAGATCAACTATTTAATGCATGGTTTGAACCATAGAATGTAATCACTCATTATTTTTGACTTACCCTGGTGTAGTGAAGGCAACATATCATATGTGAATAAAATCCCATTTTTTATTATTATTTCATGAGGAATACTTCTTATATCTCATTATATGTATGTAGTGAACCACTGGGGAGTGAATTATGAGACTAATTTAGTGCCTCACTCTCTAGAGACTATGGGAATAACTGTAGTAGATTCAAACTACTAGTGACATGTGCCATGGATTTACCATAAGTTTGAAGGTGCAAGTATGTCTCCATAGTAATATTGATATCTAAATGTCTTTTCTTAAATTTTTAGTGAAAATTATATGTGAGATAGGGTTTCCATAAATTTCATTGGAATCAAGATGAGAGTGGTATGCTTTATTTTTCAATGTGAGTTGATGTACTTATTGTTGTGAAGAAACCATTACATGAATCAAGGGTATTACCTCTTGTGAAGTTATATTAACATAATTAAAGGGTTCATTTAATTATAAAATCTTGTTATTAATATTATCCATTGGTACACTACATTGGGGACCCTTATTAGGGATAGTTAGTTTGCTCTCCATATTTTTGAGCAGTGATAAATTGGACATAATGAGATGAAATGGGTTATCACCCTTATGGATGATAAAATGATAAATAATTTATATTGTATTAAGGGGGTTGAGGAAGATTCATCAGTATCTCTTTTTTTTTTTTAGTTTTCAAAAGAAGTTTCACATGATAATGGATAAGAAAATACATTATTATCATGTGAATGTAAATTGTGTAAATATGAACATCAGTATAAGTTAATTTTTGTTTATCTAAAGCCATATAATAATTTGAACTATTATTTAATAATAAATAAATTTGAACATGAGATATAGGTGAAGTATGGAGATAACTAGAAGGACTAGACTCAATGTCTTCTTTAAAAAAAACATAGTAATCATCATTATTACAAGGTTCATCAAAATCAGAGTTTAATTCACTTGTAGAGGTAAGAGTATAAGAATTTTTATTCACATTCTCAGAGAGAGAGAGAGAGAGAGAGAGAGAGAGAGAGAGAGAGAGAGAGAGAGAGAGAGAGAGAGAGAGAGAGAGAGAGAGAGAGAGAGAAGATTTTAAATTTTTACTACTATGTAATATATCATCATGTGTAGGTGTAATGCAATGCATGTCTCACTAGTTATGAGTGGAGTGCATATGTGATCATTATTTTCAATCTTGGAGTCAAGGGTAGAAGAAGTAGAAATCATGTTTTCATTTATCATATTATGTAATGTAGGAGAAGAGTTAGATATATTTGAATTTTCGACATTTTTCAAAGAATCATTATGTTGATCTTGAAATTTAAAAGAAGGTGGTAAAATAATTTCATCCACTTTATTTTGTGCATTAATAAAAGGTGAAATATCAATTGTTAATTGATAAGGGTAGAGAAGATGCATTGTTATTTTATATATTTCTTTAATCATGCAAAGGTAGATTTCATTTATTGTAATTATATTATTTTAAACAAATCACTACCAACAAGAGGCTATTTTGGCATTATATTGTTAATTTGATTTTGAGAAGTAGGAGAAGAGGGAGAGGAAAGAGAAGAATATGCATCTAAGATATCCTCATCGACACTTTTATTTTCATGATCATGGTAGTCATCATATGCAACATTAAAAATAATAATAATAATAATAATAATAATAATAATAATAATAATAATAATAATAATAATAATAATAATAATAATCATCATCATCATCATCATCATCATTATAAATTAAATAATTATCATGTGCTAATGTTAAATCTTGAAAATTTGTCTATTCATTCTTATAATCATGAGAAACTCTTAGAAATTCATCAACTAGGTGAGGGGAAAGAGCCTTATTATATGTCATTTTAAACTTTCTAAATAAGATAATGTAAATAAAGAAAATCAATCACATGGTATAATGTAATCTAAAATAGTTATATGTTTAAATGTATTAAATATTCAACCCAATGCATTGAAAAAATAGAATTTTATTTGAAACCCTAAGGGCTAATATTTGGATGTATAGGGACTTAGTATGTAGATCTAAGATTTTTAGGGTTTATTTTTAAAAAAATTAAAGTGTATTAAATTAATAAAAACCTATTATAAAAACTAAATTAGATCAGTTAGGTTGTACAAAAAATAAAATTTTATAACCCTAATTTTATTACACGGAGATTATAGAAGGTAATCACTAGGATTGAACTAGGGTTTTAATAAATATTTGAAGTAAGTCTAGCTCACCAAATGTTTTAAATATTTATGACTTATACATATAAATCCTATTTTTTGAAAGGGGATGGGTATATGGGGTTAGATTTCAAACAAATATTGCAAATAGATATAACAAACTAGTTTATCTAAAATATAAGCATAATGGGAAATTTGACTTATTTAGAATGAAATAGGAGTTATCATAGGTTAGGTGAGATGGAATAGGCTTGAATATATGTCAATAATCTTTTGTTTTAGAATTGGTGTTGAAAACTACCTTAGAATAATAACTTAGTTGGGAGGACAATAACATTATAGTGTTAGTGTCCAAGTTTTAGAACTAATGTCCTTCTATGGGGACTCTGCCTAAGACTTCCAGGGATGTTGTGAGAGAGTTTAGGGACCTTTATATGAGTTTTTATTATTTTATTATCCATATAAATCATTGTTTTTCCAAATATTCTCCAAAACCTAATGAACACCTTCACACATGAAATAAAAATGAAATCAAATGCAAAATAGAGAGAAAAAATGGGTTGTGAGATGTTACGATCACACAATGTAGAACCCTTATGTCTTAACCACTACCTAAATTTACCCTAATTATATTGGTCTCATATCAAATGTAGTTATCCCTTAGGGAACGTGCATAATTAATGTGAAAGGTATGTTATAATGGATTTTACTTAGGCCTATATTTGATCAAGCATGCAAGTCTATGTGTGGTTGTTGAGTAATAAGTAGTTTGTTGAATTATACTATTGAATAAATTGATTTAATTGTGTTCCAAAGTAGTGAGTTCTAAATGTAAAATTCTTTGTGAGGCTCTTTATATAGAATGAACTTTGATTTTAATGTAAGACCCTTATTTGCTAACCAACAAGATGCAAACTAAAGATAAAATAATAAGATAAGGATTAAGGAAGGGTTAAGACCCAAAACACATTGAAAAAGTGATTGTTAGACACTAGCAATGAAAGTAGACACTAGGGAACTGTGTTAGTATCTGGGACCATGTTATTATCCAAGGACCATAAAATTGAGCAAAAAAGGCTAAGGGGTCCCTTGATTAGCATGGGATGACATAATACCACTAGGGGTGAAACAAACATGATAAAAAAGTCATAATAAAGATAAAAATACCCAAATTGACCACACAAATAAGACTCAAATTCATCACTAAGACCTTCCCATCAAAGAGCAATAAAAGACATAGAACTTATGGTTGCTTGATCGAATTAGGGTGTGTAAAAATACACCTTTGAAATTCTAATGGATATTTTAACTTAGATAAAAATATTAATATCATAATTATAAACTAGATTTAATTTAAATTTTAGTGGTGAATATTCATTAATTTATGAATATTCAATTTTTAGAAATTTTATTTTAGCAATTTTGGAGATCTAGTATATAGGATTGGGTTGCTTAAAAAATTAGAATGTAAGTTATTTTATGGGTCAGTTAACCAAAAATGTACAATAATTCTAAGTTTAACCATACAATTGACCTTATATATATATATATATATATATATATAGTAAATATGATTCCATGATAACCATACAATTCTACTTTTGACAAAGGCAATCACCTGATAATATCAAACAAGTAACCATTCAATAAAGCCAATAATCTAGTTGTATCATATTATAAAATATCAATAACCATATTATAAATAGGTGAAAATTAATAATTTTATCATTCCTACCATTGACTAGTTTCATCCTCACCACTACTGACTAGTTTCATCACTCTTATAACTGACCAGAAGCATCCATAATACCATTGAATAATTGCACTATTTTTTATAATTGAATAGTTACATCCATTATACAAGCCTTTATATGATCAATTTCATCCATTATGTAACCAAATATTTTACTCATATATTTACCCAAATTATTTCATCATGTTGAAATCGATCGGATGTACCACTCATCATTGTTTGCAACCATTTAGTCATATGATTTTTTGCTTTTTTTTCTATGGTAAAATGACATATGGTGGTAATGGTAAAGTATAGTCCAATTATAAATAATATGAATCATAATACCCTATTTTATAAACCCAAAACAAAATATTACATAACCACCATGTGCTCAAAGTATAAGTACTTATTAATAAAATATTTTTAAACTTTGGAGTAAATTTGTTTTTAAATGTCAAGAATAGTATCAAAACCATATTTAATGTATAAATAACCACTTATAATTTTTAATGTGTTTTCAATTATGTACCTATGGTGGTTAATAGTGTCCATGGGTTAGGATTAATGCATGGTTCATAATGACAAAGTGTGCCTTAGTGATCATGCATGGGCCCTGCTATGTTTGATTGGTTAGGTAAGGTGATGGATGTTGGTGATGTGTTAACCATGTTTTAGGAGTCATATGTGGGGTAAATAATTATTGGTTTAATTTTTTAAATTAAATTAATTAATTAGAGTAGTCTTATGAATGTGTAGGCTATCTTAGTCATCTTTCTAGATCTTCTTGAGCAAGCAGATTGATGACATCAACATTCACACATGTGAAGGTGTCAGAAGAAAGTGGTCACATGAATTTGTTAATATTTATGCCTAGATAATATATTTAAAATTTAATGTCTTGAAATTATTTCTATAAAAATTTATGTTTGTGAAAATTTAGTCTCCCATGTAGATTTCACTAGTTCCCTTAGTCAATTTTGCATTAAAAAGTGACCGTTGGAATTCAAATATTTGAATTTACAAAGGAAAACTAGTATGTAGTATTTTTATTATAAATTTTGATAAATTATAAATTTGATGATGGATTGAAAATAAAAGTGGTAAATAAATCCAATTTTTATCTAGAAAATATAGTTTCAAGATTTGACTGATTGCATAACTAAATTTATTATAGTTCAAAGTTGATTGAGGGTTTCACTTTCTTCTACAAGTGACCTGAGAAGGGTGTTTGAATTTATATTGATAAATTTTTTAGGTTTCATGATGATTTATATACTTGAGAGTTTTATATACTCCTTGAAGATAATTTATATGGATTTTGGAGGTTTGACCAATCCATCTTCAATATGAACAAATGTTAACAAGTTGACTTTTTCTTCGTCTAACATGGTGGTCATGTTTAATTATTTAATTTGATAGGATTTAGATATGAGTAGGTGTATTGATATGGTTTTTATCTTTTTATGATGTTTTAATTGTTATATGTTATGAACCCATGCACTTGTAAGTGGTCTTATGTTTCTACTTTGCTCAATGATGTGTGTAAGGGGTGAATAGGTCTCCATGAGACCTAAATGGGCCACTTAGGCCAAATTGATTGTATTTATGAGTTAAGTATGACCTATGTATTCTTTTTTAGACCTATATTCATATGGTTGATCAAATTATGTGTGTAATATATGCCTTAGGTGTTAAGGAAAGTCTTTTGGTTGATAAAGAAGGGTTAGAAAAAGAATCATGTATAAGAGAGGGTTAATTAAGCCTATTTGGGTCAGTAAGACTAATGATATAATAAAGTGAATGGTATGAGGGTTTTTTATAAGGTTAATAAGCCATGTAATATATCATAAAATCAATTTGAAGATATGATAAGGTTTTGAAAGTGTTTGTTGTAGGTCTGACTATGTGTATAAGGGTAGTTTGAGTAAAGAAGAAGAGGGGTTGTTGCATGCCTATGTGAGAGTCAAATTTGTGTTTTTATGAACTATAAAATTCCATAATCATTTTTGGGAAGGAAAAAAATCAAGGTGGATTTTAATTTTTTTGATTGAGTGGGTGCTTAATTAATAAATGGGGTTGTATCTTCCTAGCAATATGGTGCTTGACGAAGTCTAGTTGGTGTTGGATGAATTTGAGGGGTTAGTGTTCCTTATGGAGTGGGTGATTCACTAAAGTATCTTGTTTGTGATATCTTATAAGATTGTAGTCCATAATTTTATAGGATAGAGAGTGTGTTTTATTCCTTATGAGGGTTTCCCACATAATTCATGTGTTATGTGATTTGATCTTGCATTATTTGCTTTGTTCATTACAACGAATGGTTTATATGCTTCATGAGTTCTTATGTTGAATGTTTAAGAGATTGAAGAAGTAAAATTGAAGTAGATTTTATTTCATTACTGATTTATGCCCCCTATCTCTTAGTGATTATGATTTAAATAATCGGTATCAAAGCAAGTCCTTTGGTGAAGGCTTAACAACTTGAAGGTAGTCCCAAGAAGCACAAGATGGCTAAGCAATTGAAGAAAGAGAATCAAGATTTAAAGGATATGATTAAGGCATTATAATCATAAGTGTGTACTTTGAATAAATATTCCAAGGAGGATGAGAAGGTTATAAAATATCTCAAGGTTCAATTGGGAGATGCCAAAGCAAGTTTGAGTTCAAAGGAGATTGAATGTGATCAGGTCAATACTATGCTTGGTTTGTTAAATAACAAGAATAAGTAGTTAGTTGACAATATGAGACATCTATAAAAAGGAGAAATATAAATTATATTAAGTCAATAAATGTGACAACACCATGAGAAACATGAAGAAGTCAATAATACATCTTAATGCATCAAGATACTCATCTTCCTTTCATGGTCATTGTTATGTGTGTCATCTTTTTGGTAATAAAGATATATATTTGATGAGAAGGATAAGTTAGCCCAAATTATATCTCAATCATTCTCAAGAAAAAGGTATGGGTAAGGTTATTTTTTATTGTTATCATAAGAGTGGTCATATTGCAAGATTATAACCAAATGGACTTGATAGATCCTCAATGTATCTCAAAGGAAAAGGAGCCTCTAATGTGCATAGGAAAGCTCACCTATGGGTGTGGATACCAAATTTAGAAAATTATATCCAAGATGACTCCAAGAGTGAAGAAGGTTCACTTGCTAAGGTAGAGGAAGACTCAAACAAGGAGGTATGTAAAGAATCCTTGTTATCAAACATTGTAGAAAAGAACAACATTGTTGAGGCTAGTATGCCAAAGATGGATGACAAGAATAAGAGGTCTGATAGGGAAGATAATCAATCTAATAAGTGCATGATTTTCAAGTAGGTAAGAAATGAGATGCGTGCATCTCCTAGATTCACATTTTTTTAGGATCTTAAATAGTATGGATGTCTCTCTCTATGCGTCATGGAGACATTCATTCAAGTATTTAAAAGCATGTGAAGACAAATTAGTGTATTATTCTTGTTTTTATAACTTAATAATGTTTTTTTAGCTTTGTATAAAAGTTACAAGTCCTTTATGGTTAGCATAAGCACACAAGAGGTCAAGAGGCATGAAGTAAGTGTCATGCTAAAAGGCATAACATGTGACTTGATGAAGCAAGTTTTTGGAATGAGTTAATATGAGCCTAAGGGTGGTTTTATTATTGTTTAATAATGAAAATTAGATATATATTAACTTAAGAGTATCTCAAGGTGATCCTAAATATGAGAGTGTTCTTTATATCTCTACTTCAAGGACCTAGTCTAGCTCCAAGCTATCATAATTAGGAATGAAGTCAAGATATCAAGGTAAGAGAGATTTTTTGATAATTTTAAAATGTTTTATATGATGTTCCAAGTTTTCTCATGAAGTTTAAATTCATAGTTTACAAGGAAAAACTTGAAAAGTCTCTTTTAGCTTTTTTGATTCCTAGATTAAAGGTGATCCAGCCTGAGAAGAAGTTTTTAGTACTCATTGGCATGTGTGGAAGATACGTGGTGACCCAATATCTTTAGGATAAGTGGTAAAGTGTTTTAAGAAGACTCTTTAAGGATTATTTTATGTTTTTAGTAGAACAACTTTATGAATGAATGTTAAGAGTGAAAATAGGTTTTCATTGCATTGAAACCCTAAGTTGAACCCAATATTGAAAATATTGTTTCTAAGTGATCAATATGGATTAATTTACATTTTAAAATTATTTTAGGTTTTTTTCAACTCTCCTATGAATCCCTAGGTATGATTTTTTTGTCATGACATTGTGTGGGCCCTATGAAAAAGATCTTATTTCTAAAGAAGATGATATAGAAGACAAAAGTTGCAAAGGATAGATTAATAAAATTAATGAAGGGATAATAATATTAATTATGTCTCATTTATATTAAATTTATATTAAATATAATACCTTTGTGTCTATCATTTTGAGTAACCAAATTGTCTAGTCACTAAGCAAGGGTAATGGTGAAACTAGTGAGAATGACCAGTAAAAATGAGAAGAGGTTTAGAAATGTAAAATCATTATTTAGGGAAAAACCAATGTAAATTTTTTATTATTAGTATCCATGTATAATTTCACCATTATTTTTTAGTTTTTATAAATCCTATGTGATGATTAAAATTTCTCAAGAAAGTTGTAGACCCTAACTGTGTAGTGATTATGAGAGAAAAGACAATGAGATTGGTCTAAAAGACCAATATGTGATATTTTAACATGGTGTATAATTAAATAGAGTTATTATTAATATTTATAAGGTTAATATGGATTAATTAAGAGTCACTTAAAGTATTCATGTTTATTTTGAGAATCAAAGTTTGTTGACTAGGTTTTAGAGTGCATTGGCAGTCTAGAGTGAGCTTATTGAAAGTGTGGTTTGGAGATTATTTCCATTTTTTTGTTGTTTATAAATCATGTTATGATTTTTTTTACTTATTTTATAATATTATTGATTCATTTGGTGATATTATTTGAGGTAATAAGACATTTTTCTATCTCAGTTTGTCAAGACAGTCTTTTGGGTGCATTGATAATTCTGAGTAGTTTTTTATCAAAGATGTTCTTGAAGATTATTATATTATGTTTAATTTTATAATGGACATGGAAATTTTTATGAATTAATTTTTAATATATTGAATTTATCATCATGTCTTGGTTTATTTGTTTTTTCATGGTTCGATATCTATAGTACAAGGCAGTTTTATATGTGTAAGAAGGCCTAAATGGGTGTAGGGATAATAGTATGGTTCAAGGGGTGAGTAGACCCTATAGTATTTATTAATATTATGTGATCTTATAAAATACATATTATAGTGTGTTGTGAAGTTTTACACTCATTTTAAATGTCTCAATAAGTTCTAAGGGGCTAAGAAGTAACATGCTCTGAAGAAGGGCTAATGCATTAATGTTGGAAAACCATTTTTGGTGGTTGGTTCATGTTTTAAACATGTGAAAATGGATATTTAAATGTTTTTAATCTTAAATTGTGGTAAATTTTTTAATCACAAATTTAACTTGTTTATTTTAGTGAGATTGTGGGACATATAGTTATGAGATTGGTCTAAAAGCCAATGAAGTGCATGTATTCATGATAAAATTATGATGGAGTTTTTTATATGATATATTAAGGATGTTATGGTCTCATTATGTGACTTGGGATCAAATATCTCATATGGTATAAATCAAATATTCTTGACTATACAATTATAATATTTTACCATTTTGTGTTGCCACAAGAAATTGGTCTAAAAGACCAATGTTGCTCAATGTTAAGAATAAAAATTCATGTGTAATTGTTAATGAGGTATATCATAACCATTTAAATGTATTTATAAGGTTAAATTGTGCCTATATAAGTGATGGTGATCTTATCATTGAAGACTAGTTTCTGAATATGATGACAATCCTATGTAAGCTGACTGAAGGAGTTGGTTTGAGCTTGTTTGCCTTGTGAAGTGATATCTATTACATATTGTGACTTGGTATAAGTCATTAAATATCCATTTGATTTTTTTTTTCATATGTGATCTTATCAATAAATTTTATTTCTAGTCCTTCATGACTATATTTTTGATATATTAGGTCTACCAGGGCTAGTAAGGCCAAATGGAATGTGCAAAAGGTAAGTGAATGAAATGGAGCTTATAAATCCTATGAGAGGTCTTGATGAGTTTAGTGATAAGTGGATAAATGGTTTAAAATTTTTGGGTAAGGCCTTTAGAGTCTACGGTGATTCAATTTTCAAGTAAGGGAGTGAGAAACCTAGGCTAATGGGTCTTCATGAGCTTAAAAGTGAAAGTTTTTGATTGTAACAGAACAAGAGATCTTGTTTAAGTTATTCGGTTTCTTTTCTCACTCAAAGTGATTGGTTAAAGCATTTATATATGATCTTAAGATAATTATTCTCCTGTAGGTGCATTATACTATTCATTTTGGTTCATAAAAAATGAATATCAAGCTTAGTTTGTAAAAAATAGTGAGCTAGGGGTTTCAAGGACATTCATAACTTCAAACCCTAGGAGTATTGTCATGAGGTTAATTAATTTACATATGAGATATGGAATTGATTTAGTGTTATTGGGACTAAGTTAAATATATATTATAGTAGGTTTCATTCTTGGGATGCATGGTTAAGCATAGGTTTAGGATTAATAATCAAGTTTTAAAGGTTTACTATAGTTATTCTCATAATCCTATATGACTGTGTGTTGTGGAGAAGGAGCTTTATAAGAGATAGAGCCATGATGGACTATAGTGTTAAAAGGTTTAATAAGATTATATGAGTTATTGGGAGTCTCTTTTAGTGTTTTTTCTGTGTGATCACTCCTATTTACTTGATATTTTTCATTTCATATTCATATAGCAGTGCATGGTTAAATAAGAGTGTTGTCAATGAGTAGGCTCGAAGTAGTCATGGTAAGGAATGGTATGCACAATGATAGGGGGATTTTATATCATCTATCATAATTTATCCCTTTATATTTTTATATTTTAAAACATTTACATATCCTTAGGATTATTAGGTAATCCTACTTTATCATTGTGTCAAAGGGGGAGAAAGTGTTTGTAAAGGGAGAAAGAGTATGTGCATATATTTGTTATTGGATTTGAATATATTTACAAGTGTTAAAATCAGCAAAAAAGGTGTATATTGTTTAATAATGTCCATGATTTAAGATGTATTCATGGTTTTAAAGGACAAAGTGTGCCTTAGTGATCATGCGTAGACCCTGCTATGTTTACTTGGCTAGTCAAGGTGATGGATGTTGGTGATGTGTTGACCATGTTTAAGGGGTAATATTAGGGGTAAATAATTATTGGTATACTTTTGGAATTTAAATTAATCCATTTGATTAGTCTTATGAAGGTCTAGGTTATCCTAGTCATCTTGGCAGATCTTCCTAAGTAAGCAAATTGATGACATCAGCATTCGTACGTGTAGTGTTAGAAGAAAATGGTCACATGCATTTATTGATATTTATGCCTAGATAATATGTTTAAAAATTTAGGTCTTAACATGGTTTTCATCAAAATATTTGGTTGTGCAAAGTTGGTCTCCCAGGTAGATTTCACTAGTTCTCATAGTAAAATTTGCATTAAAAAGTGACTCTTGGAATTCAAATATTTGAATTTACAAAGGAAAACTAGTCTATATTTTTTTGCTTATAACTTATAATAACAGATGAATTTTATGATGGAGTAAAAATAAAATTGGTAAATAAATCCAAGATATATCTATAAAATATGGTTTAAATATTTTAATGATTATACAACTACATTTATTATGGTTTAAAGTTGAGTAAGGGGTTGACTTTCTTATGCAAGTGACCCAAGAAGGGTGTTTAAGTTTGTATTGATAGGTTTTGGTTTTTTTCATGATTATTTATATATTGGAGAGTATTTTATACTCCTTTAGGATCATATTTATGGATTTTTGAGGTTTTATAAATCCATATTCAATATGAACAAATGTTAACAAGTTGACTTTTTCTTCATCCATCATCATGGTCATGTTTAATGCTTTGATTTGATAGGATTGAGCTATGAAAAGGTGTATTGAGATGATTTTTATCTTTGGAGGATGTATTAGGGTTAATATGGAATAGACCCATGCACTTGGAAGTGGTCTTATGTTTCTACTTTTTTTTAGTGATGTGTGTAAGGGGTGAATAGGTTTCCATGAGACCTAAAAGGGCCACTGAGTCCTAATTGATTGTCTTCATGACTTAAGTGTGACCTATGGATTATTTTTAAAACCTATATGCTTATTTTTTATCAAATTATGTGTATAATGTATGCCTTAGGTGCTAAGGAAAGTCTTTTTTTTACAAATAAGGGTTAGATAAAGAATCATGTATAAGAGAGGGCTAATTAAGCATATTTGGGATAGTAAGACTAATGATAGAATGAATTGAATGATATGAGGGTTTTAAAAAAGGGTAAAAGGCCATGGAATATATCAATAAATCAAATTGAAGATATGATAAGGGTCTAAAAGTGTTTTTTATAGGTCTAATTATGTTTATAAGGGTAGTTTGAGTAAAGAAGAAGAGGGGTTGGTGCATGCCTATGCGAGAGGTAGATTTGAGTTTGTATGAGATATAAAATTCCATCATTAGTTGTGTGAAGGTAATAAAGTAAGGTGTAGTTTCAATTTTTTTATTGAGTGGGTTCTTGATTAACAAAGGGGGTTGTAGCCTCCTAGTAAAATGGTGCTTGTTGAAGTCTAATTGGTGCTAGATGAATTTGAGGGGTTGGTGTTCATTTTGGAGTGGATGCTTCACTAAAGTATCTTATTTGTGATATATTATTGTAATTTAGTCCATTTTTTTATAGGATAGAGAGTGGGTTTTATTCGCCATGATGTTTTCCCTCATAATTCATATGTTATGTGCTTTGATCTTGCATTATTTTCTTTATTCATTATAATGAATGGTTTATATGCTTCATGATTGATTATGTTTAATAATTAAGATATTGAAGAAGTGAAATTGTATTTGATTTGATTGAATCACTAATTCACCCCCTACCTCACAATGATTATGCTTCCAATAATAATGATTATATTTCATAAGAAAGAATTATTCACAATAACATGTAACCACATGAATATTTTATTGATGATGCCATGCCCCAATTGAAGACACTCCTATGGCTTTAAATGACAATGATGATGAAATTAAACTACCAGAAGAGATTTATGGTTCTCATCAAAAATCAAGTTTAGTTTAAAATTTCACTCAAAAATATTTTTGAAAGAAAGAAAGCATATGAATAGTTGTAAGGTATTTTAAGGATTACTGGGTAGAAAAATATCCCTTCATTGAACATATAGATCCTAAATATGGTAATCAAACTACAAAAAAATGCATATGTATAATATGTAGGTGGAAACTAGGAAAGGAACACAAAATACAACTTAAGTTAGACGCAATAGAGAAACATTATGGAAAAATACGTGTCATTGAAGTATAAACATGGATAGATAATAAGAACAGATGGATGGAAAAATGTAGATTATTTCATGCATGAAATATATGCACATGAGCATGAAAATGATCAAAAACATATTGTTGAGAAGGTGGCACAATCAAATATCAATTGGAAAATTTATACATCCTAATCTAAAGGCCAAATATATACATCTCTCTACTATATACCGCATTTTGAAAAAGGGTAAGCCTATATCTAATTTTTTAAATTATAAGATTTTATTTCAACATAATGTATTTATTGATATTACATAATCACATTGGTCATTTAGTAGTTCTTGGGAAATGGAAAAATGTCTAGAAATTATAGAGGAGGATTTGAAAGAAAATGTTTAAAATTTACTATTTAGTTCACTATCCATTAATGAGGTCACATCAGTTGAAAACACATCATGGGTTAATATGCATGTTTATACTTTTGATAACAATTCAAGGTATCCTTATCTATTATATGTTCATAAATTGGTATAAAATTTTAATTATGAAAACCTTCACAAATTGGGTGTATCTAATTTGAGAGATAAAGTTGTGATGGATGATTATGCAATAGGTACTAAGTTGGTATGTGTTGGAGTTGATGGTGCATAAGTAATATAGGGGCATAAAATGGTATTTGTGTTTGAATTCAAACAAAATTTTACCCATATATGATTAATATTTTTTGCATGGCTCATAGTATGGATCTTACATATCAAATTGTTAGTATATTTACTAATGTTTCAAGAGTGGAAGATCTCAATCATGACTTGCATGTTTATATGTCAAGTAATCCAAAAAGATTTTTGGAGTTCTAAAAATTTTGAAATAGGATTTATTGATGGTCAAAAACTAATAAATGATGTTGATAAAATATGGATTTATATGTATGAACCTGCAAGCATAAGTTTAGAATAATATCCATCATTAGTAGGTTTTATGTATAAATGCCATAGGGAAGTTGACAAGGTAAAATATTTATTGTAAAATTTAATAGATTTTAAAACATGACTAAACTTATGTAAAATTATCATGATGTTGAATTAAATTAATTGTTTAATGAAACATTATCAAGAGAGATCCATATATTTTGTTGACTTCATATGGTTGAGGAAAATAGTATTTAAATATATATAGATATATTATACACATCAAATGACAACTTTATGGGACCTATTTTTAGGAGTTATAAAATTTTAAAATATTTTAATAATCCTAAAATCTATTTGGAATTATTTATCAATGATAATATTTATGTCATTGTTAATGGAAATGAAATACCAATGCACACTTTGTATAGAAGACTTGATTTATAAGAGCTAAAACTAAAGAAATAAATGTAACACATATTCTATATGATACCATTACATATAAAACATAGATGAAATTGAGTATAATTTCATGAAACATATCTACTGAGATCAAATATAATTTTCAAAGGAATGATTTTTTGGAGGCCAATGATAGTTGTGAACCTCTTTTTTTGGAACAATGATAGTGGTAAAAAACTAATGAACAATTTATTTCAAAAATACATGGGTTCTCCTATTAATCATTTCAATAAATCTATAGAGGTCAATGGAGTTGAAATTAAATGTATTTTGTCAAAATATTTACTTTAATAACATATTCAATAACAATGATTGATAAATATCGGTCTATAAGTGAACCAACAAAAAATAGTGTAATTACATGATTATGGAAAAAACTTTATCCTAGTAGCATCCTGTAGGAAAATATTAGTGAATATTTGTTATTATATGAAACTTTTAACACTATCATTTTGGGATCAATGTAATATTAAATATTATTTAGTGCATTATCTTTCATTAAGTCAAAACTTTGAAACAAATTGAATAAAAATCTAAAGTTCTATTTGAGATTGTGCATTTCACATTATGTTGTGGACATGTTTCCTTATGAAAGAGATCTATAAACATGGATTTATCTTACTCAAATAAGTGGAATTAGTAATACAATTACCAATAGAGAATATGTAAATATTGACACTGCATATGAAACTGACATATTGAATGCAAATGCCACTATGAACAAGTTTGTCAAGGATTATTTCAGCTACCCAAGTCTTATTTGATATTTATTTCAATAATCATTTTCTAAAATCCAATCTCATATCCTTTTTTATATTGTAAACATTTGAAATAATTTTTTTTCTTAAACATTGTTGATAGCATTCATATTTACTTAATAGATGTTTTCCAAGCCTTAATCCATTGTCCATATAACTTTCCTTTTATGTAATTGGTTCTTCAAATGGGTCATAATTTCTTTATATTTTTTAAGATGGTATCATTAAATATATATTTTTATTACATTGTAAAAAACATAAATTTAATATTTTAACACAATATTGATAGTTTTTACCTTAAATTATAGATTACAATTATGAATACTAGTACCTAACCAAAAAATAATAAGAATAAAATGATGCATAGAGCATAGTATATGTCTAAATACATAGAACAAGTTTATGACAGTCAATAAAACATGTGTTTTATTAACCTTTCAAGTATTGTTTGGGTACTAAATTCATTTTAAATGTAAGGAAGATTTGGGTAGAGTTTAATCTAATCCATAAAATTTCAAAACATGTATCAAAGTTAGAATTTATAATGACTTTTCATTCACTATTTTTCATAGCCAAGTAATCCTAAACTAGGGTTTCAGACACTAAAAAACTTATAACAAGAAAACAAACATTGATATGAGTGTTATAACTTGTTTAAATCATAATATTTATTAATTGAGTCAAATACCAATAAAAAATAACTCTACAAACCTATCGAACAAGAATACCTAATCAAGAAGAAAAAACACCCTATTGAACCCCCTAGATCATTATAGATGCATATCAATAGATTTAAATTGATCAAGATTCAAGTTTTGAATTAAAACTCAAAAAATACTTTCATCATTGAATTGGATTAAATCCTCATTCAAAAAAATTAATTCAAATTAAGTTCAACTTAGAACCAAATTTTTTACTTGGTCTATATCAAATAGATCAATAAAATTTCCATTGAACAAAGAAGTAAACCATAATTATTGTCTAGACTCCACATCCATAATGATTCCATACAATCACCACATGTTCACTTCAAAAAAAAAGAACTCATAACTAAATTTAATGATCAAATTCATAACAAAATATTTTCCATTATGTAAAGTCATGATCGATACTAAATATAATGTTATCAACAAGTAAAAATCACAGCTAAGACTAGAAAAAGTCACAAATTTTCACATGATAATAATTGAAAAAAATTAAATCACATCACATTCAAGTTTAGTCCACATCCATAGAAAAAAAATATTTGCATTCAACTCAACCACCAATACAGTGAAAATGACACCTTGTTGTTTGTACTACATCAACTCAGAATATACAAAACTATTTAGGATGGTCAAGATAATTCATGTAAGATTTAAAATGAACCACAACACATTAAAAGGGATTATTTGAAACATAATAAACCATTTTTTTAAAATTAAAACTTATATCATTTGAAACTCTTGTTTGAAATATAACATTGTGTTTTTAAACATAATAAAATAATGTTTGAAACATAACAAAATATCATTTTTTAGAATAGACCCTTCCTCAAATTTCCCACCACCATCATTTAAAATCCATGCCTCCCCTTCCTTTTTGTCATATTTTATAATTCCTACCCTTATAAGATCTTCTATAATAGAATTAATATTAGAAATATTTTCTCTTTCCTCATTCATTACATCTCCCAAAGAAAGTAGACTTGGATCTGTTGATGCCTCTAAATTAACCACAGGTGCTCTACATATTTAAAGAACACTTCTCATTTTAGAATTTAGAAAATTTAGATCATGAGTTGTAGGTTTTGACAATCTAGTTGCTTGTGGTGAAGTATTAGCAGGTCAAGATAAACTATTTCACAATATTTATATGATTTGGTGGTTGGGAGCCACCTTGGTCTGTTCTTCATGAATTTCAAAGAATCCATGTTAATTCTGAATGAATTATATCTAGATTTAAGCTAAAAATTAATCTAAGAGGATATTTATAATGAATCTAAAACTAAAGTGATATTGGTATAAAAAGGAGCAAAGAGAAGGGTAGAGTAAAAAAGAAATGAGTGATTGCCAATTTTAGTCTCAAACATTATGACAAAGAATCAAGTGCAACTAAATATGCATTTAACCAATATATAATGCAACATATTCTAAGATAAAATACAACTATATATCAAGAAAACTTCAAAGGAATTTATAAAAAAGTCACAAGTAAGAACCAAATCTACTTTAAGGATTTACTACCATTATCAAATAACATTTGTACATCTAAATATAGAGAAAAAATGAAGTGAAGTAAGACCTAAGATCCTCCAACTAATCCAACATATGCACAAATTAGAAACCTTATGATTATAAAATGCAACTTAAAATTCAAATACACCATTCAAATTCAAGACTTTTACTAGCAATTAAGAGAAAAGCTAGATTAACAGTTGACATATCAAACATAGACAATCCTTATAGAATTCCTTGATTATATTAACTACTTCGAGTATATAAATGTTACTCAAAAATATCTCCCTTTTAAAAATGGTGATACATGCCTTTATATAAAGATCAAGAAGTATACCAATTAGTTACAAAATATAGGTGTACAAAGATAAGGACAACTATCCTTACAAGTTCTAAAATACATGTGCTTTTCACAATCATACTGACCTAGAGGAAAATATGCTAAAAAAATAGCATATGCCTTTACAATGGAATATTCTATTTATTTAAATTTATAAAATTCTAAAAAGTAGAACATTATTTAATTCAATAGTGGGGCCTCTGATTATTGTTGCTAGAGGATGCTCATGGATTTAGCATTTTTCTCATCAACTAGCTATCAATCAATAATAGGCTTCATGATACATTCCTCCTCTTTATTTTCCAAGTCATCAAATTCCATATCATTCCTATCTATGGTTTCTCTAATGATCTTAGATTCATTTATCTTTTCCCTTGTATTGAATATCATGTCCAAGATTTTGTTGTTATTAGCCCTAGATTTGCCTTGGCTTTTTACTTTGATTTCTTAGGTTACCAAAGTATCCCTATGTTTAAATTCTTCATCACTAATGATTCTAAATATAGTGGGATATGTAGGATCCATTAGCATAGTCTTTAAAAGTTGCTCAATTCTATCAATTAGCTCTTTATCATCTTCAAGGAGTCTTTCCACATCATTATGCCAAGCACTCAAACTTTGAACTTTTTCAATCATAATTCCTAGAACTATGCTCAAGTGTCCCAAACTGATGATTTTCAATCCTAGGATCTATTTCCTTGCTCAAATATTGAGAATCTAGTAAATTTTGTCTTTTAAGGCCTACCATTGGGTGACTAGGCTCTTAGCCAATTAACACTACCCCTCTAATGCACCTTACCTTAGCTTCATTATTTTGAGTGCTTTAAACATGTCATAAAATGACACATCAAGCATTTTGGTCATTGCCTTAAGAACTGACATAATTTCTTGTGTCTACAAATTTTCCTTTTCTCTTTCTAAATTTAAGATCCTCTACTTCATCCCCTAGACTCAAACTTTATCTTGTGTTGATTAGGCCTCAATCAAGCTTTTCACATCCTCTTCATGAATTACAACTTCATAAAGCTATTGGCCTCCCATTGGAGTTAATCCTAAAAATGTTCCACCTTTTGAAAGGTGAATTATTCTATTCCAACCATAGTTGTCCTTGTTGTAATCTTTTCTCATCTAGCTATTTCAATGTTTAATTTGATGGTAATGATTAGCTTCTTGAATTGGGAAGGTTCTGGAACCTCCACACCTGAGCTACTAGATGATCTTGGAACATCCATCTTCTTGCTTTCTAGTCTTTGAGATGCCATAATTCTCCTTTGTTATTTCTCTTTCACCATAGCCCTTATCCATGGTTTTATGCCATGTTGAATCTCAATGTTAGGCACTCTTGTCATAACCCAAGAATGGGAAAGAAAGGGAATATTTTGTAGTTTCTCATAAATGAACCAGTCAAGAATGACTAGTCCATGAATAGGGAATTCATCACTAAAAAAATTTACCTCACTTGTGGGGTGAGGGATGGTCAACTTTGGTATTTTCCTTAGTCCCATAGGAATGAATACTAACTCTAATTTCCTATTCTTTATGGATTCCATAGGGATAAGCTCTTTTCTTTTGTCTTCCTCAGGCTCCACATCCCTATCTAATTCATAGGCCTCTATAATTTCCTTAAGGGATCCCTCAAGTGTCTCTTCTAGTTCTAAGGTAATCATGTCCAAATATTTTACTAGAGAAGGTGGCCTTTTTGGGAGTGTAGAAGATGAAGGTCCCTCCCTAGGCCTCTCTTCTAATTTCACCTCTCCCACTTTCTCCTTACCCTTATATTGGTCATCTTGGCCTTTCACACCTTATCTTTGCTCAAGCTACTCTTATGGCTATGGATGTTCTACTTGGGGTGTCCTGGATGGACCAGGCAATAAATGATATTACAAAGGATGCATTTTCCATCTCTCCCTATATGGCTTATCATCCTTGATTAATATTTTTCCAACTTGATGGTGTGACCTTAAATCTTGGCCAACATTTTTTCATAATTCTTAGCCATGATGTACATGGTGTCATGAAAACCAAGTTTATATAAATATGTGGGATTTGGGAGATTCTTATCTTTCAAGTAGATTTCCACTATACCTTTAAGATCCCACATCTTAAGTTCATCAAGTTGAAAACTAAATGTATCCATTTGTTTGGCCATGGTCTCAACTTGTTTCCAATCCTATAGTATGGTCTTCCCAATGATCAGGGGGATGGGGTGGAGAAGACCTTTCTTCTTTTCTTTACAAGTTCCATCAATGCCATTTAGGAATTGGGAAGCAATTTCTTGATTAGCTAGTTTTTAAGGAACATATACTAGTGACTTGTAAGGCTGAGACATGATGCCCTCAATCTTGATGATTGTGAAGTCAGCGTAGCACCATATATCACCTATCATTTCCATGTAATTTTTTATGAGGGGGTGGACCCTAGGCATAGAAACACCTATGATGGCCTCATCTATGGTTGGATAAATATATTAACAAATGAACTACATGTGTTTCCTATATTTGAAAATATGCAATTTGGAGTAATGGTGTGAAATAGTGGCTTTGATATCTAGGGACCAATTCCTAGTTATTGGGAAAGTAATTGAGGTAATAGGGCATATAGTGGGTATGACATCATATAAAACTACTTGGAGGTCTTCCTTTTTATGGTAGTGAATTGCTTGGTAAGGAAGACACTCATTAAATCTCCAATTGGAGGGGTAAGATTTTGTTCCACCATGAAATGGACAAAGGAGACCCATATTTTATTTACATAGTTTATTGAGAGGGATATAAAGGATTGGTTAAATAGGTTCATTATAACCCTAATTAATTCCCTAAATTGGATGATAGGGATCTTGCCCTCAAAGTTTCTAAAGACATGGTGTCCTTGATGTAACCAAGATCTTAGGACAAAATCCAGGTCATGCTTAGAGGTTCACTCCTTGATTTTAGATAAATCTACATGGGAAGAAGGAAGATTATAATACCACTCAAATTCTATAAGAAAAACATATGATACCCTTTTCAATTCTCCTTCCCTAATTATCCATTCATTATCAATTCTATAATCAATAAAAATAAGGGCAAGGATATTGATGTAATGCAGTACCTCAGGTTTTTTTGCAACATGGTGTAGGCCTAACATCTGAATAAGGACTAAGTAATAATATATGTGTCTCACTTTATCAATCCTTTATTCTTCTTTTATTATTGGCTTTAATTCTTCAATCATAAAAATGAGCTCAGATGAGTTCTTTACATTTGGAGAATTCAAGGCTACAGTATCTAAATCGATATATTTGAAGACTCAACCTTCATTATCCATTGATAAGTACAAATTGATCTCTTCTTTCAGTTGATATCTATTAGCTACCATTGTATTTATACCTATGAATTATTTATACTAATATTAAATGGTCTCTATGAAATCTCCGTTGCACTCAAAAACACAATTTGGCTCTCTTATGATCTACCAGTGACCAAATGAATACAATTGAGTTGCTTTTATGTAGGTTTTAGGGTTTGGAGCATTAATGGTATAATATATCTAGGCTTTAGTTTATACATTATTTGAATTTTATTTAGACCTTTTCCTTTATACCTTTATATTTTTTATCTCACAAGATCTTGTATTTTGTCCTTTTCTACTTGTGTGGCACCTATGTGGCATTAATCTAGGTCTTTCCCAACATTTTTCATAAATGCCTTTTGAGAATTAGCAGTTGGAATTTAAAAATGACTCTTTCATTTCAATCCATTGGATCAAAATATAGGATTAGAATGAGCCATTGGTTATAATATGGGCCCTTCCCTATGATTGGATCCTTTTGTTCCTAGCATTGTAGTTATGACACTTGACATTTTTACATGCCTCTCTATGTGCTTCAAATCCTATGTTAGTCCTTTATTGAATGATCCTTGAACATGTGTCAATCTCATGATCCTTTGAAAATTCATGAGTGTCTTCATGCCATTGGATAAAAATCCAATAATAAAGCATGAAGTGTCAAATCATCTTGTTAGCTCTACCTCAAATGCATTTTCACCATGTGTTGAGTTTGTAGGCTCTCAAGGCCTCATTGAAAAGTATTTGGGTACCTTCGCATCATTGGATCAAAACCCCACAACAAATCACATGGCATTGATCTATAAAGATGATTGAATATTAAGTTAGCACATTATTAAGACCGTGGCATAGGCTTAAGTCCCTTAGGCTAAGGTTTTTTATCTTGTTAAATTTGAAATAAACCTTAGGCTAAGGGGTTTATGCTTAAGTTTTTATATTTATATGAAAAGGAGCTATGGCCTAAATATTCTAGGCTAATGTTTATGCTATGTTTAATAAACATAATGTATATATTGGTCTAAAATATTTATGTCACAGATTTAAAAATATGCTCAAAAGGATTATCATGACACAATGGTCTAATAACACATAATATTTTATTGTATTTGACAAAACACATTAAAACCTTTAACTAGATACACTTGGTTTAAACTTTACACTATAAGGACTCTCTTTTAAAAATAAGTCTTAGTATAAGTTTATAATTTAACGTTCATAATGTTTGAATAAAATATCATGGGGACATTAAAGTATAGACTTAGACTAGGTTTATTTTACATACTTAGATTATAAGACCATTTCCACATTTTATAATTTGAAGACTTCTAGTGTTTGAGCATTTTTTGTGCACTTCCCTTAGCTTGTAATGCCATTTTTGAGATTTACATCAAAATTTTGTAGTGCATTTTAACCCTGATCTTAATAATTCATTAGCTTAAATTTGATGGTCTTGTAGACATCAAATGCATCCTTGCAGACATTGAATGATGATCGTGTGAATGTCAATTTTAAGCTAGTGAAATTTTTTTACTTAATGAGCTTAAAGTTGATGGTTACATGGATGTAAAATACATCCTTGTAGATGTTAAATGATGGTCATGTGAAAATAAATTTTAATCTCATAAAATTATTATGACTAAGTGTGAGAATGCCACTTGGCATGTCCACAAAGCCTCCCAAAATCTTGGACTTAATTCACTTCATTGGATTGAAACTCGTGACAAAACATCAATCATCAATCATGATATAGGAGTTTGCTTGTGATTGGTCACTTTATTGGGGGGGACCCATTTGTTTTTATTATTAAATGTAAGGGTGTTTCATGTTGATCATTTAGGCCTTCCATAGTCTTTTGACTTATAAAATGTGCCTCGCACCATCTAATTGAGTCTTCATGAACAAGTGAGAGACATTGATCATGATTTGAGGAATTGAATGTGATTTCTCTAATGGGATGTATGTAGGATTATATTAGTTTTCCTCATTCCATCTGATCAAATGGCCATGGGAAACCTGAACCATTAGATCATATGAGATGCACACTTTTTAAGCCAAAGTTTGGGCTTTTCTCACTCTATTGGATTGAAAGTTATGATAAAGTGAAGGTCATTGGATCCTAAAAGATGTAAGGAAGTTATGTTAGGGCCATAGAGATAAATACTTAGATTAAGGTGTTAAGACTAAGGTCCTGATTGTATTAATAAATACATCAGGGCCTTAGAATTAAAACCTTAGTTTAAGCTATAATATTGAACTCAGGGATCCAGGACTTAGGCTAAGGTGTTAAGACTAAAGTCTCAATTGTATTAATAAATACATTGAGTCCTTAAGGTTAAAATCTTAGGCTAAGTTAGGACACATTAAAATGACCCTATAAAATTAAGGGTTAGGTATATAAGGAACTTTCAAATGAAAAGTACTTAGATGGACCAAGGACTTTAGACTAAGTTTTAGTTATGTTAATAAAACATGATTAAACTTAGAACATGAATTTTATGCTTAGGTCCAAAATGAATTTTCAAAATATTCTTGCTAGTTTGGTTCCTACCAAGATCTAAACTTAAACTAATGGCTTTGGCCAAGAGTTTTGAAATATGAAATTCTTAATGACAAACACCATAGAACCTACAACTAGAGTAATAAAGACCATTTATTAGCAAATTTAGTCCAAATTAAATGTTGGAGAATCCAAAACAACACACCTATTCTTATCCCACTTGTTAGGATCTTGCTCCTTAGAAAGAGCACAATATGATTACCAAATATAAGCAATTAAACATGTGGAATTAACCAGAAGTACAAGTAACTAGAATTCACAAATAGCACAGAATATGAGAGACAATACACAATCTTGTATTAATACTCATCCAAAAAGAAAATACAATAAAGAAGATGCCACTTCTTCTCCACACCTCTCAGAAGCTTCTCACACCTCAAGTGTTTAGTAATTTTCTTCAAGAGTTCACTCTCCTACCAAAAACAGTCCCAACACACAACTCACACACAAAATTGGCGTTCACCTCCAACCAATCAGTAATAACCCTGCCAGTACACAAGTACTCAAAGTACTTCAAGTAGATCTCCCATAAGCTTGTAACAACCTGCAACTAAATAGACCTTACTTACACATGTAGATCTTCAAATGTGGCCTTGCACACCTACTGACCAAGATCTTACAACTGGAAGAAATCCTTTTCTTGCCTTAATTACAATACATGCCAATGGGTCTATAAATAGATCCCAGACTTAAACAATAAATTAGACTCTTAATTTACAATAATTAGACATGCAGCTCGAGACTATAATTAGCCCTTAACATGCAAACACTTGGTTTAATGAACTAAATGTCTGTGCAACAAATAGTTCTAGAACTGCCATAGGTGACCGATGTCAATCCTTGTCTGCCTAGAGGTGACCAACATCGGTCGACCTCCTATCGATGCCAGTTTCCCTTCAGTTCACACCTGCTAATGTCGATTCCCTTTTGCACTATACTCTACCGACACTGGTCTCCCTGGAACTTAGCAACCTCTTCCATGTCTGCAATAGTTGAAGCTTTTAGCTCCATAACCTAATAATCTCCCATTTAGAGATAAATAGCTGCAATTGTACCTATACCTGTACATCATCTAGTTTGTTCCCTCTTCAAGATCACCCTTGAAGACCAACCACAACACACCCTATGGTGCAACTTCTATCATCCAAATCACCTGCCACATCTGCATCTACAAACCCATGTAGAAAATAACTTGACCCTGCATAACATGTCAACCTACTACTAGTCCCTCTAAGAATCCACTGAACTGCCCTCCAGTGCTTCTTTCCTGAATTAGCTCCAAACTTGTGACAACTCTCACTGCTTGGGAAAACTCAGATCTAGTACATACGATGCACTTAACCTCATTATGTGAATCAAGACACTATTTTGTGAACTATCCAACTATCGATGTACTAACTGATCTCACACAATCATCCTAAAACAAAGTCAACCTATGACCTTACATGTCCCTAGAACACACTCATGCCAAAGAATCTTGATGCTCCCAGATTCCTCATGACACCCCTATGAACTAGCTTTATCTTTAGTTCAACAACTCCCTATATATGTAACCCTGCAATAAGCACATCATATAGTAATAGGATAATGTAGCTAATATTATCCAACATGGTAAAGAGAAACACAATGATCAAACCTCCATTGCCCTGCAGCTTACTCAAGACCATATACCCTGGCCTTCTGTCTCACATGTCCATTCCTGCTCTTCTTTATCCTGAACATCCATTCGTCTCTCAGTGCTTTCTTCCAGCTGGCAACTCCACCAAAAACACCTATTTGGTTCTTCTCCAAGGAATCACATCCTTCATCCATGCCAAGCTCCCACTATTTCCTAGATCTACCTACTATGCTTCTTTAATAACTTCCTGGTTCTTTACCATCAGTGAGTAACAAGTAGTGTAAAGAAGGAAAATGATGAATTTGAGGCTTACATACCCTTTAAGTCCTCCATATGGGTGCTTGAGACTCCTTGACAGCTTGTTGTCTGCCCAAAATCTGTCTCAGTGACTGATGCCGATCACATCTCAGTCTGCACCTGACCGACATCAGTTCCATGTGACTGCCTCATCACCGATGTCAGTTTCCCCTGACCAACATTAGTGTTTATCTATCCCTGAGTCACTGATGTTGGGCTGCACATAGCCGACATCAGTCCTTGTCTAGATGCCAATGTCAGTTTTCTAATCGACGTCGGTCTCTGTGTTTTTATTGTGAGAAATGACTTCTACCCATGAGCTCCTTTTAGATCAAAACCCTGTCCAAATCACCCTTGCTCTGCTCAAAATTATTTAGCCCCTTCCACTAATCTCTATCTATCATCTTCTCCTTGAAAACCAAGGCTTTCATGTTCTTGTCATTAACATCAGATCCCTCAAGAAAAATCACTTTCTTCCTCTGCATACAAAAATCTCGATCCATGCTCTTCAAATCCAAAAGCATACCCTTTGACTCAAGAACATGCATCTCCTTATTCATGTGACCAAGCCTATTAAGCCATATCTTTGAATCTATAGCTGAAGTAGATAACCCAGAAAGAGAATTAGTAATACAAGTAGATAGATAAAGTGTACCTACTTTTTTACCTCTTGCTACAACAAGTACACCCTTGGTAACCTTCCAAGAGTCTGCTGTGAGAGTTACTGTGCAACCCTCATCACCCAAACTTTTTATAGAAATCAAATTCCACTCCAAAACTGGGACATGCATGACCTCCTTCAACACCCATGTGTTACCTGTCTACAATTTCAGCTTCACTTTCCCTTTGCCAACCATCTGACAAGGCTTACCATCCCCTAAACTAATTTCTCCAAAGTCTCCCTGGACATACTCATGAAAAAATTCCCTATTTGGGGATGCATGAAAAAGGCACTAGAATCTAAAACCCAAGATTCTACTTTATCTAAGGAACATACCAGAGCATCCTGTGCAACAAAATCTGCAACATCTACTTCTTCTTCATGTCCTTCATGCTGATCTTCATCCAACCAACAATCTCTCTTTAAGTGCCCTTTCTTTCCACATTTCTAGCAGGTTATTATACCATACCTGGACTTGGATCTCCTACCTATCTTTGACCTTGATCTCCCATGCTTGATCTTCTCTCTTTGCCTTCCCCTGCTTTCCACACTCAAAACATTTCCTAATGATTCACCTATGCTTTTCCTACAAATTTCTTCATTCAAGATTACACTCACAACATCATCCACTTTTAAGATTTTTGAAGCAGACGCAGTATTGCTAATTTCCATTACCAAACTCTCCCAACTTTCAGGTAATGAACATAAGATTAAGAGAGCCTTAATTTCATCATCAAAAACAATATTGACTGAATTTAACTGGTTTACAAAACCATGAAAATCACTAAGATGACTATAAACAGATCCACCTTCCAACATTTGCAAATTAAATAATTGCTTCATAAGAAATACCTTATTCAAAGCTGAGGGTTTTTCATATAAATTTGCCAAATATTCCATCAACTCTACCATTGTCTTATCCTAAGATAAGTTTGAAATCACAGACGATGCAAGACTTAACCTTATAGATCCCAGAGCCTTCCGATCAAGAACCTCCCATTATTCATCCTTCATATCTCGGGGCTTGCAATCAACCCCACCCAATGGTAAGTACAAATCTTTTTGATACAGATAATCTTCAATCTGCAGCCTCCATAATTGATAGGTCTTGCCATTAAACATCTCCATTCATAGCTTACTTTCTTCTGCCATTGCTCTACTCCCACTCAAATAGAAACCCCTATGAGTAACTTGTAATCAACACACACTAACCAGATCTGATACAACCTATTAGTATACCAACCAAAAGCTCTAATACTAGTTGATGGGGAATCCAGAACAACACACCTGTTCTGATCCCACTTGTTAGGATCTTGCTCCTCAGAAAGAGCACAATATGATTACCAAATACAAGCAATTAAACATGAGGAATTAACCAAAAGTATAAGTAACTAAAATTCACAAATAACACAGAATATGAGAGACAATACACAATCTTGTATTAATACTCATCTAGAAAGAAAATACAATAAAGAAGATGCCACTTCTTCTCCACACCTCTCAGAAGCTTTCCACACCTCAAGTGTTCAGTAATTTTCTTTAAGAGTTCACTCTCCTACCAAAAATGATCCCAACACACAACTCACACAGAATTGGTGTTCACCTCCAACCAGTCAATAGTAACCCTACCAGTACACAAGTACTCAAAGTACTTCAAGTAGATCTCCCATAAGCTTGCAATAACTTGCAACTCAACAGACCTTACTTACACGTGTAGATCTTCAAATGTGGCCTTGCACACCTACTGACCAAGATCCTACAACTGGAAGAAATCCTTTTCTTGCTTTAATTACAATACATGCCAATGGGTCTATAAATAGATCCCAAACTTAAACAATAACTTAGACTCTTAATTTACAATAATTAGACATGCAACTCGAGGCTATAATTAGCCCTTAACATGTAAACACTTGGTTTAATGAACTAACTATCTGTGTAACGAATAGTTCTCGAACCGCCATAGGTGACCAACATTAGTCCCTATCTACCTGGAGGTGATCGATGTCAGCCGACCTCCTGCCAATGCCAGTTGCCCTTCAGTTCACACCTAATGATGTCGGTTCCCTTCTGCACTATACTCTGTAGATGCTGGTCTCCCTGGAACTCAGCAACCTCCTCCATGTCTGCAATAGTTAAAGCTTTTAGCTCCACAACCTAACATTAAAGATGAAACAAAACCAAGTAAGCCTTCCTTTAATAGAGTGGATGATCTTCAAATTCTATAAATGATCCTATCATGCTAAATTTTCATGTTCAAACTTCAAGGTTTCTCTAGGGTCCTAATTTTAAAAAAATGGCGGTATGTTGGTCCCAAAAAATGGTGACTTTATGGGAAACATAACAATATTTTAGAACCTAGAGACTCTAATTTAGACAAATGGTTAGGTTATCCACTTCCTTTAATCAAAACCCTCACTTAGACCAGATTATGGTTGAAACAAACCTTGCATTTGTAGTCTTAGGTTCAAACACCAAGACATAACCATATTGTGTGTGTGTGTGTGTGCTTTGATTCCACTTATTATTTTCAAGGAGTTTAAGAAATAACTTCCAAGTTTCAGGTCCTTAATCACTAATACTTGACTTGTATCATGTATGGGTATTCATTAAGAACTATGTTTTAAGCTTACAGAAGGCTTAGACATTGCTCTATTACCATCCAAGCATCCATATCCTTGATAGAGATGCCTTTGGCTCCACTCATGTCTTTTCTCCACTACTAACCAAGTGTCCATAGCCCTAGTGGAGATTACCAAAATCACCTATGCCTAAAAGCTTTTGATTTTATATTGTATCCTTATTTTAAGTAATTTCTTAGATATTTATGCTTTTAGCAAGGTTGGGAACCAAGGTATCCAAGTCTTAGGGTTTGCCCAAGCATTTGAATTTTTAGAAAATCACCCGTAGTTATAACTTTACTCTAGGTAATGATGTTGATTAAGTGTTAGTATGCGTATACCATGACAATTTAAGTCTTTACCAATTTTTCCATGTTATATCATTATGTTTTATGTTCCAAAACCATGATCATCCTATGCATGGGGTTCCACACCTACATTTCCAAAATTTGGGAATTTTCAAGCCAACTTCATAACTTTGAGTTCAATATTGTCTAAGAGGGCTCTATTGGAATCAAGGAACAAATAAATAAGAAATAAAAACATAATAAAAATTAGGAAAGAAATATAGCAAAGGAAAACAAATAAATATATACATGATTATGCATAAATAAGGGATAGGAGGGAAAGAACTCAAAGGAAACTAGCTAGCCTACCTACTCTAAATCTAACCATCTTACAATTTACTCCATGAAGACCTCTAAAGGAGTAGCAAAGAAGTAGTGCTTGAGGTATTGCCCATTTATGGGAAATGTAAAATTTACTCCTTGTATATCTTTGAGTTTGAAGGTGTTGTTACCCAATGTTTCTACAATCTGGTATGGGCCAATCCATAAGGGTGTGAATTTACCATGTTTGTCATTAAGCTCAGATGCTTTATCCTAAAGGAGAACTAGGTCTCCTTGTATGAACATCTTGATCTTGGACCTTTTATCAAACCATATCTTGAATGTGGTTTTATGCTTGCTAAAATTATCAAAGGCTTTCTCCCTTGCATCTTCCATCTGAATGATGTCTAACAATCTAAAGTTGGGAAGCTCTTGTATTTCTTCCATATATTCCTACATGAATATATATGAAGGAAATTTGAGAGTAATAAGAAAGATGGGTTCTTTCTTATACACCAATAGAAATGGTAAATCTCTTAAGTCTTGTTTGATTCTTATCTTATTATCCCAAACTACAAATTTAAGGAGCTTATGCTAAGTCATAGGTTTGTCTATAACAAACTTCTTGATTACCTTCATTAGGTCTTATTTGTAGATTTTGAGACCCTTGGGATAATGGTTGGATGTAAACTTGAGAGTGATGTCATTATCATAAGCCCAATCAGTCATCTCTATAGAAATGATGTTGAAAATATTATCATTAATGTCAAAGGTTTAGCATTGGTAATAAAGGCCCCATTACATTTAATGGTATTTTTAATATTCATATCTTGGCTAATGTGTGTTAATATTTATTTAATATTAAATAATATATTTTTGGTTACATATAATTCAAAAGAGGGACCATGGAGAAGTCAAAGAGTCATGAGGTAAAGACAAAAGAGGAATGGGACGTATTTTCTCATGAAGAGTCATCTTGAGGAATTCCAAGAATCACCATGTGAAGACAAAAGAGGGTATGGTGCATTTCTCCATGAAGGGACACTTTGAGGAATAAAAAAAGTCACCAAGATAAATAAAAAAAAAGGAAAGGACACATTTTCTTATGAAGGCTCATCATATGACTTTTCAAATGCAAGGATACAAAGGGTCATGCAACTTTGGTGTCATTTTTCATGAGGATTGAAGGGTCACAAAGGGTGAATGCCAAAGTTCATTTGAAAAGCTATAAATAAAGGCTTGAGAAGCCATTTTTAATATGCAAGAGAGTGCATGGTTTATATTTATTTTTGAAGAGATAAAATCAAGAGATATTGTAGAGTTATATCATTTGTTGAGTAAGCAACACTGAGAGATAGTTGTGTTTTATACACAAGAAGGGTTGGTTCCCCTGTGGGTTGGTGCAAACAAATCTTTGCAAGGGGTTGGTGTTCTTGTGGGTTGTTGATCACAAATATTTGATGTGTTGGTTGGTGCTTATGAACTTTATAATTTTAGTTGGTGCTCATTCATATACTTGAGATTTTACTCCATGGTTTTTTCCACTTTGGGTTTCCATGTAAAATTTTGGTGCCTCTCTCTCTCTCTCTCTCTCTCTCTCTCTCTCTCTCTCTCTCTCTCTCTCTCTCTCTCTCTCTCTCTCTCTCTCTCTCTCTCTCTCTCTCTCTCTCTCTCTCTCTCTCTCTCATGTGGTGCATATTATTATTTTAGTTTTTTTACATATCTTGAATGTGTGGTTAAGTGGTTAAGAAAAGGAATTTGATTAAGTAAAAAGATATATAATATACTGATTCACCCCCCCTTCTTAGTATATTTCATGCTTAACAATTGGTATTAGAGCAGGTTCCTTTGGAAAAAGTTTTACATCTTTAAGGTAGATCAGGAAAGCATGATGGCTGGATTACATGAATGTTTTTATACAAATAAGGAAACTTTTTTTTATAGGACAAATTATGCTTTCTGGAGCATAAGGATGAAGACTTATTTGATGGCCCTTGGATTCAACATTTGGCAAGTAGTGGTGGAGGAATATGAAGAACCACAGAAACATGCAACTACTCTAGTAGAAAATAAAGCAAGTGAAAATAATGCCAAATCTTTAAATTCTATTTAATATGGTTTATGTGAATCAGAATTTGTTAAAGTTATGTAATGTAAATCTACTCATGAAACTTAGGTAAAAATTGAGAATATTTACAAAGGCGATGGAAATGTTTAGCAAGATAAGACTCAGACTTTTAGAAGATAGTTTGAGAGTTTGAAGGTGGAAGAGAAAAAAAATATAGCAAGTTATCTTTTATGTTTTGATCAAATAGTTAATCAAATTCAAGGTCTTGGAGAAAATTTAGAAGAATCAATTATGGTTCAACAAGTTTTGAGATCTCTACCATTGAGATATGATGTAAAAGTTTTAGCAATTGAAGAGATGAAGAATTTAGCAAAGCTAAAGATGGATGAGCTACATGTTATTCTTATGACATATGAGATGTGGATCAAACAAGAGAAACCCTCAAAGAGATAGGTTTATTTCAAGACATCAAAGAAAGAGAAGGCTAAGATTCAAGAATCAAGTGAGAGTTCTATCGATGATGAAGATGATAATGGATCTCTATTCATTTGCAAGCCAAAAAAGGGGATAGGTAAATATCAAGGAAAATTACCTTTTAAATGTTTTAATTGTGGAAATATTGGACATTTTTTAGCTAAGTTCCTAGATAAGGGTAATGGTGATAATGAAGAAGAAAAGTCTACATACAAGAAGAATTTTAATGGAAAATTTAAGAAGGGATTTAAGAAAAAGAGTTTATATTCTAAAGATCCTAGCTTAGTCAAAGAATAGGATGAATCCAAATTTAATCTCAAAGGAGAACTCATTTGTGCCTTAGAAGAGTTAAAATCTTTTGAGAAGAAGAATCGAATATTAAAGCTCCAGATCAAGAAAAATGAAAAAGAGTCAAAGGAAATAATTGAATATCTACAAGCACACTTTGAAGAAGCCAAGAAGAATGAAGAATATCTAACAACATAGTTGTAAAAAGTAACTAAATAATGTTAAAGGTATGTTATTTAAATTGCTTCTTTAAAAGTAAATCTTGAGAAAATAAATAAATCAATCAATGATAGAGTAGCTAATGATTCAAAATTTGAGAATAACACTAATATGTTGAATAAGATATTATAAAGTCAAAGATCAATGTCAAATAAGACACATATTAGATTCAAAAAGGAGAAAGGGGAAGCCACTACTTTCATAGATAAGGAAAAAAGAAAAAGCTATGTTGAAGCTCTTACAAAAGAGGAAATAAAAAGGGAAGAAGTTAAGAATACAGAGGACATCTCAAACAAATAAGGCTAGAGGGAATAGAGCTACAAAAGGAAATAAGGTAAAAGATACACAATTAGGTCCTATTTTTATGGTTACTATTTTTATTATAATGGATATGGTCATAATAAAATAGAATTTTCAAAAAGGGCTAACAATTTTATAAATAAGGAGAGGGAAAGTCATGCAGAGTCAAGCAAAAGCCACAACTCTTTTACTCCTCTATCAAGCTTTAATAAAGAGGCCATAATATGTTACAAGTACAAAAACTTTAGACACATAGATTGGTACTATAAAAGTGTGTTCAAGTTAGTCAAGAAGGACCAGAGTTTTAAGGCTCCATTTATCAAGAAGAAAGTTCAAACACGTTCATGGCAAAAGAAACAACCTAAAAAATCTATGTTGGTACAGACAACTTTACATGTAAGAAATGAATAAAAGCCATGGTTAATTAATAGTGGATGCTCAAGGCACATGATAGGAGACAAAATTAATTTCATAACCTTGGAGAATACTAATTGTGGCACAGTGAAATTTGAAGATAATACTACTGCCAAATTGCCAAAAAAGGTACATAAAGTTTGGATAATGGTAGAACTAAAACTAAAAATGTTTTGTATGTAGAAAGTATTAAGCATAATATTTTGAGTTTAAGTCAAATATGTGATTAGGATCATGCACTAAATTTATGTAGAAAGTTATGAAATTAGGATAAAAGATTCAGACGTGTTGGTTGTAGATACTTGGAGAATAGGCAATAATTTGTATATGTTATCAGACATCGAAAGTTATAGATGTTGTTTGAGTTAGATTGAAGAAACTTGGCTATGGCACAGGAGAATGGGACACCTAAATTTTGAAAATCTTGTCAACATCAGCAAGACGTCAAAAATCTTCCAAAGATTACAAAGCCATCTGACATGATTTATGAACCTTGTCAGCATGGGAAGCAAGATAGAAGGCAGTTTAAAACAAAAGAGTACTTGACCACTTAGATGTTAGAGACTTTTCACACTAATCTATGTGGAACTATGAGAACTCAAAGTAATTAAGGTGAAAAATATTTCATGTTGCTTATTGATCATTTTTCATGTATGACTTGGGTAATTTTTTTAAAGAAAAATCAAAAGCTTTCAAACATTTCAAAGCATTCAAAGCATTAGTTGAGAATGAAACTAGTTTGAAGATTAAGTGTCTAAGAACAGATCAAGGAGGAGAATTCATGTCAGATCAGTTTATTGAGTTTTATGATGACCATGAAATAAAGAGACATTATTCATTAGCTAGAACTCCATAGCAAAATAGAGTAGTTAAATGAAGAAATAGAATAGTTTAGGAGATGGTGAGGATAATGTTAAATGAATATAAGATACCAGATAAATATTAGAGAGAGGGAGTTAATACAATAGTGCATATTCATAACAAAGCATTATTAAGAGTCAATATTGACAAGCCTCTTTATGAGCTATAGAAATACAAACTAGCAATAGTTGATTATTTCAGAGTTTTTGGTAGCAGATGTTTTATAAAGAGAACCGATGAAAAACTTGGTAAGTTTGAATCTAGAGAAGATGAAGGTATATTTCATGGTTATTCTTTAAAAAGTAAATCTTATAAATTTTATAACAAAATAAATAATAAAATTGTTGAAAGTGCAAGTGTCAGGATAGAAGAAGATGGAACATAAAGAATCAGTGATCCAGTAGACATTCCTAAAATCATTGAAGAGGAAGATTTTCAAGAATTAGATGAAGATGAGAAGAAGGAGAAAAAGGACACCAAAACTCCATCCAAATATTTTTAGAGAATTCATAATGAAAGTGACATCATTAGGGACATAAATGAAGGAATTCACACTAGAATAATGATGGTAAGTGAATCTGAGCAAGTTATTTTCTTTGTTATCAAAATTCAGCCTAGAAATTTTTTAGAAGCTAGACATGATAAAAATTTGGTTAAGGCAATGGATGAAGAATTAAATCAGATAGAAAATAATAATACTTGGGAATTAGTTTTTAGATCAAAATATCATAATGTGATAGGAATAAAATGGGTTTATATACATAAGTTGAATGAAAATGGATGAATGACTAGGAATAAAGCAAGATTAGTATGTCAAGGATATGCTCAGATTGAGGGAATAGATTTTAAAGAAAATTTTGCACCAATGGCAAGGATAGAGGCTATTAGAATTTTTCTTGCATATGCAGTGTTTAAAAATATCAAAGTGTTTTAGATGGATGTCAAATCTACCTTCTTAAATGGGAATCTAGAAGAAGAGGTCTACATTGAGCAACCTGATGGATTTATTCTCTCATATATTAGAAGCCATGTATGTAGATTGAAGAAAGCATTGTATGGATTGAAACAAGCTCCCAGAGCTTGGTATGAAAGAATTGATAAGTACCTATAGGATCAAGGTTTCAAGAGAGGATTTGCTGACAATAGTCTCTACATCAAAATAAAAGGTGAGCATCAATTGATTGTTGTGGTATATGTTGATGACATCATTTTTAGATGAAACATTGAAAAGATGAAAAATAATTTTTTAATAATATGCAAAAAGAATTTGAGATGTCTATGCTTGGAGAATTGTCATTTTTTTAAGGATTGAAAATATTTTAGTTAGATAAAGGAAATTTTATAGCTCAAAGTAAATATGTCAAGGAAATGTTGAAGAAATTTGGTTTTGAGGATTGTACACCAGTTAACACACCAATTTTTACATGAAATAAGATGAGCAAGGATGAAGATCCACCTATTATAGATCAATATTTGTACATATCTATGATTGATATTCTTTTATATTTGACAGCATTGAGGCTAGACATCATGCATGTAGTATGTAGGGTTGCAAGGTATCAATCAGCTCTAAAAGATAGTCATGTTTAGTTGGTGAAGAGAATGTTTAGATATATCATGGGAACATTAGATTATGAATTGTGGTATCCCATAGGTAGAGATTTCACTTTGGTTGCTTATACTGATTCAGATTGGGTTAGTTACTTGGATGATAGAAAGAGTACAAGTGGAGGAGATTTCTTTCTTTGTGATAGCTTAGTATCATGGCTAAGTAAAAAATAGAATTCAATATCACTTTTTATAGCTAAAGCAAAATATATTGTAGTGGTATTGTGTTGTATTCAAGTGATTTTGATGAAGCAAACTTTAGAAGATATCAAGGTAAATTATGATGAACCTATTTCTATTTTTCATGAAAACACAAGTGTTATTAATATTTCAAAGAATCTAGTGATGCATTCAAGAACAAAACATATTCCCATCAAATATCACTTCTTGAGAAAGTAGGTTGCAGATCAACATGTTAATATGGAATATATCAGTACTATAGAGTAGATTGTAGATATTTTTACAAAGGCACTACCAAAAGACACATTTGAGTATCTATGGGAAAAGTTGGAAGTAATTTATTTTAGTTCCTACCATTAAGGATTAGAATTAGTTGAGGGGGAGCTAAGTGTTAGATCCATGATAGGCCCTTTACCATTGATGTCAAAGGGGGAGAAAAATAGAAATATGTATAGGTACAGGTGTAAAAATAGGTGTAGAATAGGTACAAGGAATAGGTATAAGTTGCTACAATAAGGGGGAGTTATTGTATGTTTTTTAGATGGTAGTATCTGCAAGTTTTAGGATATGGAAGTTTTAGTTTGAGGTTTCCATCAATGACAAAAGGGGAGATTGTTGGAAATATTGTCATTGATGTCAAAGGTATAGCATTGGTGATAAATTCCCCATTACATTTAATGGTGTTTTTAATATTTATATCTTGGCGAATGTGTGTTAATATTTATTTAATATTATTGAATATATTTTTGGTTGCATATAAGTCAAAAGAGGGCCCATGGAGAAGTCAAATAGTCATGGGATAAAGACAAAAGAGGAATGGGATGCATTTTATCATGAAGATTCATCTTGAGGAATTTTAATAGTCACCATGTGAAGACAAAGGAGGGTATGGTGCATTTTTCCATGAAGGGACACTTTGAGGAATACTAAAAATCACTAAGATAAAGAGAAAAGAGGAACAGATGCATTTTCTTTTGAAGGGTCAGCTTATAACTTTAAAAATGCAAGGATACAAAGGGTCATGCAAGTTTGGCACCATTTTCCATGAGGATTGAAGGGTCACAAAGGGTGAATGCCAAAGGTCATTTGAAAAGCTATAAATAAAGGCTTGAAAAGCCATTTGTAATATGCAAGAGAGTGCATGGTTTGTATTTGTTTTTAAAGAGAGAAAAGTAGGAGATATTGCATAGTTATATCAATTGTTGAGTAAGCAACATTGACATATAGTTATGTTTTATACATAAGAGGGGTTGGTGCTCCTGTGGGTTGGTGCTCAAAAATATTTACAAGGGGTTGGTGCTCCTATGGGTTAGTTCTCACAAATAGTTGATGTGTTGGTGCATGGAAAAGGGTTTCATACTCCTAAAAGTTGGTGCTTTTGAACTTTGTAATTTGATTTGGTGCTCATTCATATACTTGAGATTTTTCTTCATGGTTTTTCCCACTTTGGGTTTCCACGTAAAAATTTGGTGTCTCTCTCTCTTGTGTGGTGCATATTATTGTTTCAGTTTTATTACATATCTTGAATGTGTGGTTAAGCAGTTAAATAAAAGGAATTTGATTAATTAAAAATATATATAATATACTAATTAACCCCCCCACCTCTTATTATATTTTGGTTCTTAACAAATGAATGTAGATCCATTGTCACACACTAGAGAGACTAGAGTTTCAAACCTAGTATAGATGTTTTCTTCCAAGAAGTTGATCACTTCTTCAGTCTTGCATTATTTAGTGTTTATAGCTTTAGTCAACCTTGTGCAATAGTTCATGGTAGTAAGGACATATTTGTGACCTTTATATGAAATGGGGTTGATCATCACAATAAATTCTAACCCTGATTGAGCAAAAGGTTTGTCAATCATGATTGGTTACAGACGCATTACTACCTTTGGATCCTTGGTGCTAAACATTTGACGTGAGTGACATTACATCACATTTTTGTGAGCATAATTAAAATTAGATGGCCAATTATAGCCATCTCTAATAATTCTATGTTTGTGGTCCTCCCAGATGGATGTCCACTACCCAACTTTTCATGAAAGGTACTCATTATTTGGGTGGCTTCTTCTTATGAGACACATCTTAAATAAATCCATTAAAATTTTATTTTTTACAAGATCCCATTCTTGATAAAGTAGTGGGTTGACTTCAATTTAGGGCCCTCCTTTACTCCCTGGATAGACCTGTGGGATAAAAACCATTAATTAGTAAATGTATGATTGAATCATACCATTCACTAGCTTGAAATTTTTGTTGATCTACTTGCATAATACTTAGCCTAGGGTTAATATTAGTAATAATTTGGATAAAACCTTGACATCTTACCAATTTTTTTGTTTTCATTTCCAAATCATATTCCCACAAAACTAACATCTAGTTACCTCTACGTTCTCCTTATTCATTCAGACTTAAAATGAGTTTGGTGGTTAGGTTAGGTAAGATAGCATGTACCTTATTTCTAAGGATGTAATGTCTAAATTTCTTAACCACCTTAAATAATGAATAGGCCTACTTATAAATTAATGAATAATTTAATTTATCATTCTTAAAATTAGTGATCATAAAATCAACTAGGTGGTCACACCCGTCAATTTTTTGAGTCAATAATGAAGCCATAGTGTGGTCAAATATAAAGGAATAGAGGTAGAAGTCCCTTGAGAAGTTAGGATTTATAAGGACTAGAGCCTATCTAATGGCCTTATTGATATCATTGAATTCCTTTCTAGAATATTCATTCCATGTGACCTTACCATCCTTCTTGATCATATCATTCAGTGGCTTAACAATTTATGCAAAACCAGAAATAAACTTTCTTACAAAATTTATCTTACCAAAGAATGACTTTATCTCTTTTTTACTATTTGGAGGTTTTGTTATAGATATGGCCTCCACTCTTTTAGGATCTATAGAGATCCCATATTTAGTTATAACATGACCCAATAATTTCCCTTTAGTCACATAAAAGATACTCTTCTTAGGGTTCAAAGAAATGCCATACGTTTTGCATCTTTCAAAAACTTGTTGTAAATGCATGAAGTGATCTTCCCTATTTTTAGAAAAAATATTAGATAATCCATATAAATAATGATGAATTTACCTATTAGTCCTTAGAAGGCATGGTCCATGGTTCTTTGGAAGGTGGATCCTACATTGATTATCCCAAATGGAATCCTTTTGTAAGAAAAGGTTCCCCATTTTATGGATAAAGTTGTCTTCATCTTGTCCTCTCTATAAACCAATACTTGGTTGTAACCTAAAAATCCATCAAGAAAAGACATCATAGCTAAACTTGAAAGAACTCGAATCACTTGGTCTAGGGAAGGAAGGGGATATTTGTCCTTTTTTGATACTTTTTTTAAGTTCTTAAAGTTAATACAAAGTCTAATCTCACCATTATTCTTCTTGACTGGCACCAAATTAGCCACCTAGATGGAATGCCTGATGGGGAAGACTATCCTAGCATCTAATAATATTTTGACCTCCTTGAAGATCATGCATTCTAAGACAAGGTTTACAGGCCTCTATTTTTGCCTAAATGGTTTTCAACTCTCCTTAAGGGGTATAATATGGGTAATGATCCTTAGATCAAATATCTTTAAGTCATCATAGGACCAAGTTATGACATCCCTATATTAGGTAAAGAGCTCTTTGTATTTCTTATTTTCAATGTTTACACAAGCCTTTCTAACATTTACTAGCTGGAGTTGATCATGGAAGTAAAAATCAATAGTGTTATAATCTTTACCTCTTACCTTGGGAACCTCAGAAACCTCAATCAGTTTGTCTTGATCAAACATTCTTTCTATTCCCTTGGGGATCTTGTTGTTATTCAACTAAATGACTTTAACACTAAATTTTTCCTCCTTAGATGTACATTAATTAGTCTCAAAAAATGATATGAGCATCAAATGCTCCATCATTGGTAATGAAATCCAATATCTATTGATCATCATTGAAGACTTGGAAATGGTTAACATTATTAGGAATTAAAGGATAAGGGATAAATTCAAATCTAAAATTAGGGGAGTCTTGGTTGGGCATGAGGTTGGTTGTAGTAGATGCCAACTCATCAATAGCTTTTTTTTCTCCTCTTGGGATAGAAATTATTTCAAAGGCATCAAATGATTTTATCAAATCCCAAACTCTAAACTTATACCTTTTTATGTATGAGAGCTTACATTGGTATTTGCTTCTTACCTGATTGACCACTAGTTATGAATCCCCATAAACTAGTAGTTCTTTGACATTGTTCTTTACATAAAATTGTAAGCCTTAAATAAGGGCTTCATATTAAAAAATATTTTTAATACAATGGAATTTTATCATGTAATAATTATGGTACTTTATATTATTAGTGTTAGTTAAAACAATACCAACACCTGATCCAACATTACACCTAGCACCATCAAAATGCAACTTTTATAGTCTAGGAACAACATGAGCACCCTTGGAATCACATACCTTATTAGTCTTTAGGGTAAAAAAACCTAAGTCTAAGTCTATTATGTTGACCCTCTTGTTCATAGCATTGTACTTAGTTATCATATGTTTCATCCTTGGTTCTCTCTCAACCCTGATCTGACTAAGAACTCCCTTCCAAGGTAACCACAAATGTGAGAAATTTTTGGACATGTAACCATTCAAAGCCTTATCTATTCCCTAATTAATAAGATTCAATAAACATCAATTATATAAACAACTTAAAAATAAATGAATTGTTACACCCTAGGCTCAGAAGCTAGTTATACATGAATGTTTAAAAGCTCCCCAATTTCCCTAACTCTAGATTTGTCTAATTGGGTGACAACCCTATCAGACTTTATAGGTGTTAAAAAAATTTGTTTACATATACCTATAGGCATGATATTGGTATATGCTCCTAAATATAATAATCAATTATTTATATTCTTACCAAACATCTTGACAGTGATCAAGAAAGGAGGACTCAACTTTGGTTCTGTGCACAATCACATTAGCATGATCAATCTATGGTGGATTATTGCACTTCTTTGATAAAGATTATAAAAAAGGTCTCTTTTCTCTTTAATATATGTAATTTCATGTAAATTTATATTAGCCTTTATATTTTTCATGTCCTCAACTATTTTATAACTAGTCTTAGAATAACTAGGAATTTCAAGGCTAGGTTCAAAAGTACTCCCTTTAAATGGCTTAGGATTAGCTTAAAGAAGTGTCTAGAGGAGTTCAAAAATTATTTGGAGGTGTTGAGGTAATAAATGTATACCTCTATTCTCTATTATCTAAGGGATAGGTTTTCTTCAAGAACTATTGAAAGGCTTGGATCTCCTCAGGGATTTCATCAGGTTCATTTTCCTCTTGGAAAGGGAAATCAAAGGTGTCTACCATGAAGGCTTGATCAAATGACTTAGGTACATAGGTACCTAAAACTTTATCCTTGTTATGGAACACTTAAAATTTATCCAAATCCTCTTATAAATCCTCAAGGCTTTGAAAAAATCTATATAGTTAATTTCTCCATGCTTGGTTGTGCAATATACCTTGCAATAATCAGGTGATGCAATATCAGTCAGGTTGTCCATGGTCTTCTTTTTAGAAGATGGATCATTATTCATATTATCATGAAAAATATCATTATTAAATCTATTGTTTGGTATATTATACCTTTGAAATGAGAAGTTCCTACCTAAACTTTTATTAGTATTTCCAACTTGTTTTTATAAATAAAGAAAATCACTACTCAACTTTTGGACCATTTTTAAGATAGATTCATTCTCATTTTTAAGAGTTTGAGAATTATGTACATAGTTATTGTTATAATATGGTACCAAATCTCTTTGATCATTTGGATTGAAGGCATTAATAGGATGATTTAAGAATCCTAAATTCTGATTGGGAGTAGTATGAATCAATAAAAATTGAGTTACATTTGGGAACTAGTTTAATGCTAGGATATTTTGATTATTATTTAGGAATAAGTTCATCATAAGAATTTATGGGTTGATTTTTGGCATATAATATGCCATTTTCCCTTTGGGATGCATTTTATCATTGATGATTATTGCTTATGCATAGGCTCTAGCTAATGAAGTTATGGATGGCATGGATCTCTTCAAAAACAAAAATGTCATGGGATCTACTTCATCTTTGTCTATAGAGCTAAGACATCATTAATATTATAAGTTTCAATAGTCCTACTAAACATTTTATAAAATATAGCATTGAAGGACCTAATAGGCTCACTTGCATCTCTTCTAATGGTGGTAAATTGATGGTAAATATTGCAAGGACTAACAATCTTACCAAATTGATTTATAAACGCATTATTGAAATCATCCCATCTAGTGATGTAATTATTAGGAAAGTTAAAAAACCATTCATAAGTAGCATATTTAAAGGTGGAGGGAAATAACCTATAAGCTACATCTTCATGCATAAAATTTAGCAATATCAAGGTTACTTTAAAATATTTTATATGTTCCTCAGTAATTACTATACTTATTGGACTAAATGTAGGTAAGTACTTTTTAAGGTTACATGGGAGGTCATGTACCACACCTGATACATTGATGGAAGACTCTCCCAACTAGGCCATATTTAGACCAAAATTGAAAGCATAGGTACCTTGAAAAGGCAAAGTTGGTAAAGATCTAGATCTCCTACATTTACCTTTGTCATGTCTAGTATTTCTATGGACCTCAAGCTTGAGTAAAGGCTCCTTGGTCTTTGAATGTGATATTTTTCTAACCCTAAGAAATTCCAGCTTGAAATTTAAAGATCTTGCCTAAAATATGATGTATAAAGTAATTTTTTTTAAAGAATAAGAGTTAGACCTACACATTAAGCTTATTTTGTAAAGGCGGTATAGAAAACTACAAAGGACATTGATCCTTGATTGAATCACCTCAAAGATGCATTCATATACATAAATATGGTTGATATTTAAAAGTCTAAGCCTAAAGGAACTTAGATATATTAAATATTTGCCCATATTTGATCAAAATGAGTCATCCTAACCTCAGATACTATGGATTTTCAAAGTTAAAGATAAATTTATTATAAAACAAGCATAAATACCCAAATGATTTCAAAGGAAGCACATGGATGCACCATTAAACAACAAATATAAATGATATTTATACTTCCAAGCAAATAATTCACTCAAAAACACAAAGATATACTAATCTTTAGATAAAACAAACTAAGATTATCAAAGATTCAATGAATTTAGGCCATCCTTCTAGTGCCATTTGGAACTTCTCTTGTTGATGCCTCTAAGTGAACCATAAGTGATCTTAGTGTTTAAATAACACTACTCATTTTATAATTTATAAAATTCAAAGCATGAGTTTTAGGTTTTTACAATCTAGTTGTCTATGGTGAAATAGTGGCAGAGTAAGATAAATTTTTCCATAATATTTATATGATTTGGTGGTTGGGAGCCACCTAGGTCTATTCTTCATGAATTACAAAGAATATATGTTAATGGTTATTGAATTATATCTAGTTTGATATACAAATTAATCTAAGTAGATACTTATATTTAAGCTAAAATTAAAGTGATCTTGGTGTAAAAAGGAGAAAAGAGAAGGGTAGAGCAGAAAAGAAATAAGTGATTGCCAATTTTAGTCTCAAACATTATTACAAAGTATCAATTGAAACTAAATATGCATTTAACCAATATATAATGAAACATATTCTAAGCTCAAATCCCACTATATATTAGGCAAACTTCAAAGGAAAGTGTAAAAAAGTGACAAGTAAGAACTAGGTCTACTTTAAGTATTTACTACCATAATTAAAAAGCATTTTCATGTCTAAATATAGATAAAAAATGAAGTGAAGTAAGACCTAAGATCTTCTAACTAATCCAACATATTCAAAAATTAGAAACCCTGTGGTTATAAAATGCAACTTAGAATTCAAAGACACCATTGAAATTCAAGACTTATACTAGAAATTAAGACAAAATCTATATTAGCAGTTGAAATATCAAACATGGACAATCCTTACAGAATTCCTTGATTATATTAACTATTTCAAGTATACAAATTTTGCTAAAAAATCTCTCCCTTTTATAAATGGTGATAAATTCCTTTATATATAGATTAGGTAGTATACTGATTAGTTAAAAAATATAGGAGTACAAAGATAAGGATAGCTATCCTTACAAGTTCTAAAATACATGTGCTTATCACAGTCATACTAACCTAGAGGTAAATATGCCAATAATTAGCATATGCCTTTACAATGGAATATTATATTTCAAAATGTTACAAAATTCTATAAAATATAACATTGATTAATTCATTGGTGAGCCTCTAATTACCATTTTTGGAGGATGTTCATGGCTTTAGCATGTTGCTCATCAAATAGCTCTAGATCCACAACCAGATTCATGATATATTCCTCCTCTTAATCTACCAAGTCATAACATTCCCTATCGTTCCTATCCATGGCTTCTTTAATGCTCCTAGATCTATTTATCTTTTTTTTTGTATTGAATATCATGTCTAGAATTTTGTTATTATCAACCCTAGATTTGCCTTGGCTTTTTCCTTTGATTTCTTGAATTACCAAACTAGTCCTATGTTTAAATTCTTCATCACTAATGACTCCAAGGATAGTGAGTTATGCAAAAATCTGTAAGCATAGTCCTAAGAAGTTACTTAATTCTAACAATTAGCTCCTTATCATCTTCTAGGAGTCTTTCCACATTATTATGCCAAGCACTCAAACTTTAAATCTTTTCAATCACAATTCCTAGAATTGTGCTCAAGTGTCCCAAACTGATGGTTTTTAGCATGGGATCTATTTCCTTGCTCAAATATTGAAAAGTTGGGTAATTTTGTCTTTTGAAGTGTACCATTGGGTGACCAAGATCTTGGCCAATGCACACTAGCCCTCTAATGCACCTTGCCTCAACATCATTATTTTGAGTGCTTCAAACATGTCATTAAATAACTCATCAAACATTTTGGTCAGTGCCTTAGGCACCGAAAAAATTTCCTATGTCTAAAAATTTTCCTTTTATCTTTCCAAATTTAAGATCCTTTGCTTCATCCCTTGGAATCCAACTTTGGCCTGTGTTGATTGGGCCTCAATCAAGCTTTCCACATCATCTTCATGAATTTTAGCTTCACCAAGATTCTATCCTCCCACTACGGTTAATCCTAAAAAGGGTTCCACCTTTTAAAAGGTGAATTCTTCTATTCCAACCATAGATGTCCTTATTATAATCCTTTCCAATCTAGTTATTTGTAAGTTGAATTTGATGGTAGTGACTGAATTCTTAAACTGGGGAGGTTTTGGGACCTCCACACCTGAGTTATTAGATTCTCCTGGAGCATCCATCTTCTTGCTTTCTAGTCCTTGAGTGGCCATAACTCTCCTTTATTCTTTCTCTTTCACCATATCCCTTATCCATGGATTCATGTCATCTTTAATATTAACATCATCTACTCTTGTCATAGCCCATGAAAGGAAAAGAGAGGGAATATTTTATAGTTTCCCATAAATGAACCAATTAGGAATGATTAGTCCATGAATAGGGAATTCATCACTAAACAAAACTACCTCACTTGTGGGGTAAGGGATGGTCAACCTTGGTCTTTTCCTTGGTCTTACAAGAACCAATGCTAACTGTAATTTCCTCTTCTCTATAGATGCCATAGGGACAATCTCTTTTCCTTTATCTTCCATACAATCCACCTCCCTATCTAAGTCATATTCCTCTACAATTTCCTTGAGGGCATCCTCAAGTGTCTCCTCTAGTTCTAAGGTAATCATGTCTAAATATTATACTAGAAAAAGTGGATTTTATGGGAGTGTTGAAGATGAGGGTCCCTCCCCATGCCTCTCTTCTAATTTCACCTCTTCCACTTTCTCCTTGCCCTTATCTTGTTCATCTTGGCCTTGCACACCTGGTCTTTACTTAGGCTAATTTTGTGACTATGGTTATTCTACTTGGGGTGTCTTATATGGACTAGGAAATAAATGATATTATAAAGGATGCATTTTCCATCTCTCCCTAGATGGCTTGTCATCCCTAATTAACCTATGTTCTAACTTGATGTTGTGACCTTGAATCTTAGCCAACATTTCTTCATAATTCTTATCCCTAATGTACATGGTGTCACAAACACCAAGTTGATGTACATACTCAAAATTTGGGATCTTCTTGTCTTTCAAGTGTATGGACACTATACCTTTAGTATCCCACATCTTAATTTCATCAAGTTGAAAACCGAACAAATCCCTATGTTTGGCCATGGTCTTAACTTGTTTCTAGTCCTATAGTATGGTCTTAGCAATGATTAGGGGAAAGGAGTGGAGAAGACCTTTCTTCTTTTCTTTACAATTGCCATAATGACATTTAAGAATTGGGAAGCAATTTCTTAGCTAGTTTTCTAGGAACATATACTAGTAACTTGTAAGGATAGGACATGATGCCCTTAATCTTAAAGACTATGGAGTCAGCGTAGTACCATATATCACCTATCATTTCTATGTACTTATTGATGAGGGGGTGGACCTTAGGAATAGAAACACCTTTGATGGCCTCAACTATAGATAGATAAATGTGGTCACAAATGAACTACATGTGGTTCCTATATTTAAAAATATACAATTTGGAGTAATGATGTGAAATAGTGGCTTTGCTATTTGGGGACCAATTCCTAATTCCTAGGAAAGTAATTAAGGCAAGCAGGGCATCTATTAGGTATGACATCATATAAAATTACTTGGAGGTCTTCCTTTTTATGGTAATGAATTGCTTGGTGAGGAAGACACTAATTAAATTTCCAATTGGAAGGGTAAGCTTTTTTCCACCATGAAATTGACAAAGGATACCTAGATTTTATTTGCATAAGTGGTTAAGAGGGCTCTAAAGGCTCGGTTCAATAGGGTCATTATAACCCTAATGCCTTCCATAAATTAGATGATAGGGATCTTTCCCTTGAAGTCTCTAAAGACATGGGGTCCTTGATGTAACCAAGGCCTTAGGATAGAGTCCAAGTCATGCTTAGAGGTCCACTCCCTTATTTTGGATAAATCTACATGTGGATTGGGAAGCTTATAATTCCCCTTAAATTTTATAATAGAAACATATGCTACCCTTTTTGAGTTTCTTTCCCTAAGGATCCAACCATTATCAATTCTACAATCAAGAACAATAGGGTTAAGGATATCAATGTAATATAATACCTCAGGTTTTGCTATAGCATGGTGGAGGCCTACCATTTGAATAATGACTAAGTCATAATATCTCTGGCTCACTGTAGAAATTCTTTATTATTCTTTTGTGATTGGAATAAATTATTTGATCATGAGAAAGAGCTCAGACTAGTTTCTTACATTTAGAGAATTCAATGTTGTAGTATCTAATTTAGTATCTTTAAAGACTTGGCCTTCATTATCCATTGATAAGTATAGCTTGGTCTCTTTTAATTATTGTTTGCAAGATACAATTGTCTTTGTTATTATGAATTTTTTATACTAGTAGTAAATGGTTTCTTTACAAGATCTCTTGTGCTCAAAAACATAATTCAACTCTCTTATGATTGAATGGTAACCAAATGAATACAATTGAGTCACTTTTATGTAGGGTTTAGGGTTTGGAGCTTCAATGGTAGAATATATCTAGGCTTTGGCTTATACATACCTTAGAATTGATTTGGACCTTTTCCTTTATACCTTTGCATTTTTGAGCCCATAACATCTTGTATTTTGTCATTTTATGCTTGCATGGCACCTATGTGGATCAGTCTATATCTTTCATAGCATTTTTCATAAATTCCTTTTGAGAACTAGCCATTGGAATTTAAAAATTCCTCTTTCATTTCATTCTTTTGGATCAAAATATAGGACTAGCATGAGCCATTGATTATAATCTATGTCCTTCCCTATGATTGGCTCCTTTTTTCCAGCATTGTAGTTGTGACACTTTGTGTTTTACATGCCTCTCCATGTGCTTTGAGTCCTATGTTAGTCCTTTGCCAAATGAGAATTAGCCACACAATAAGATCATGAGCCTTTGAAAATTCATGTGTGTCTTCATTCTATTGGATCAAAATCTAGAGAAAAAGCATGAAGCATCAGATCATCTTGTTAGCTCTACCTCAAATGGGCATTCTCCATGTGTCAATTTCATGGGCTCTTGGGGCCTCACTGAAAAGTCTTTGTGTGCCTTCATGTCATTAGATCAAAACCCCATGATAAATCATGTGTCATTGACCTATAGAGATTCTTGAACATTAATTTAGCACATTATTAATACCATGACTTAGGCATTTTAAGATTTATATTCAAAGGGGCCATTGCCTAAATATTCTAGGCTAATGTTTACATTGTGTTTAAAAAACACAATGTATGCATTAGTCTAAAATATTTATTCCAAGGCTTTAAAATATGCTCAAAAGGATAAACATGACATAATGGTCCAATAACACATAAGATTTTATTGTATTTGACATAACACATCAAAACTTTTAGCTAGATGCACTTGGTCTAAACTTTACACTATAAGGACTCTCTTTTCAAAATAAGACTTAGTATAAGTCTATAATTTAAGGTTCATGACATTTGAGTAAAATGTCATGGGGACCTTAAAGTATAGACTTAGACTAGATTTATTTTACATACTTAGATTATAATACCATTTCCGCATTTTACAATTTGAAGACTTCTAGTGTTTGAGCATTTTTTTAGCACTTCCCTTAGCCTATAAATCCATTTTTGAGATTTCCATCAAGGTTTTGGATTACATTTTGAACCTGAGCATAATAATTCATTGTCTTAAATTTTATGGTCTCATAGATGTCAAATGCATCCTTACAGATATTGAATGATGGTCGTGTGAATGTCAATTTTAAGCTAGTGATTTTTTTTACGTGATGGGCTTAAAGTTGATGATCATGTGGACATCAAATACATCCTTATAGACATTAAAAAAAGGTTTCACAAACATCAATTTTAATCTCATCAAATTATTATGACCTATTATGAGAATTCCACTTAGCATGTCTATAGGGCCTCCTTGGATCTTGGAGTTAATTTGCTTCATCAAATCAAAATACACAATGAAGCATCAACCATTGATCATGACCTAAGATTTTTCTTGTGACTGATCACTTTTTTAGGGGTACCCATTTATTTTTTTATTATCAAATTAAAGGGTGATATGTGTCAATCACTTAAGCCTTTTGTAGTCTTTTGACTTTTAAACTGTGCCTTGCACTATTTGATCAAGTCTTTATGAGCAAGTGAGAGGTATTGATCATGATTTGAGGGCTTGAATGCGACTATTCCAATGGGATATATGAGATATTCTATCAATTTTCCTCATGCCATCTAATCAAAGGGATATGAGAAGTATGAACCATTAGATCATCCAAGATGTACACTATTTAAGCCAAAGTTTAGGCTTTTTGTACTCTATTGGATTGAAAGTTATGATAAAGTGAAGGCCATTGGATCTTACAAGATGAAAGGAAGTTAATTTATGGACATAGAGATAAATACTTATTAAAAGTCATTAAAACTAAGGTCTTGATTGTATTAATAAATACATCAAGGCCTTATAATTAAAATCTTAGGCTAAGTTGTAAATCAAATGATCGAGCTAACATAAGATTAAACCTGGGGAGCTAGGACATAGGCTAAGGTGTTAAGAATAAAGTCTTGATTGTATTAATAAATACATCATGGCCTTACGGTTAAAATCTTAGGCTAAGTTAAGATACATTAAAAGGACCCTACAAAACAAATGTTTAGGTATACAAGGAACTTTTAAAGGGAAAAGTATTTAGATGGCACCAAAGACTTTAGACTAAGTTTTAGTTATGATAATAAACATAATTAAACTTAGAACATGAATTTTATGCTTAGGTCTAAAATAAACTTTCATAATATTCCCATCGGTTTGATTCCTACCAAGATCCAAATCTAAACTGAGGGCTTTTGCCAAGGGTTTTGAAACATGAAATTCTCATAGACAAATGCCATGAAACTTGCAACTAGAGTTATAAAGACCATTTATTATCAATGTTAGTACAAATTAAATCCAAAATAAAACCAAGTAAGCCTGCCTTTAATAGAGTGGATGATCTTCAAATTCTATATATGATCCTATCATGCTAAATTTTCATGTTCAAATTTCAAGGTTTCTCCAGGGTCCCAATTTTTAGAAAATGGGGGTATGTTGGTCCCAAAAGGATATATATATATATATATTCTCTACTTCAATAAAATCTTAAGGTCCATATCGTGCTCTTTAATTAAATTTTTAGTGTGTAATTTTGTTTATTTAACATAACAAGCTTTTCCTTAAATGTAGTTACAACATTTAAACTTTTTCATACATTTTTCAAATCCACATTGGGGACTTGGGATTTGATTTTCATGTTTTCATATTTCTCCTACTATTAAAAAATGAAATAAAATTAGTTAAAATTATAATAACTAGAATATATTTGTCAAAAATGATGATAACTTATTAAATATTTTTCCTTCTTCGCATTGGCAATCAAGATAAGGTTTATGTCTCTTTCCCATTTGTTAAAGTAATTGGGTTTATACATTTAAATTATATATCCTATTTAACATTACCCAGTGTTTTTTCATTGTAATCATTAGAAATTGAAATTCACGCATACTTAGCCTAATTGAATAAAGAATCAATATTTGTGGGTTCATGTTGAGCTAATGAAAGTAAATTGACTATTTGGGATTAATTGTGATAAGATTATTTTATCTCTTTGATAAATTATTTTTCCCTTACCTCTCATACATTTACATCATTCAACTCATTGAGAACACCTTCCTTAATATTTGCAATTATAATTTATGACAATGAAATATACAATACAAAAGTAGTAATGTCATCCTCTAAAAACTCCAAATTGTCAATAGTGGGTGGGCTAGGGGGTAAAGAGTTACAAAGTCATTCCTAATTAGGTACACATGGAAATTGAATAAAATCACATGGATTAAAATCAATAGTAGTGAGGTCCCCACTTTCTATCCAAATATATTCCTCATCAAACTCAATAAGCTATAAAAATGTTACTCCCTATGCATTAGACACACCACTGAGAGAGAAATTGCGGAACTCAAAACCTAAGAATTGTAGTGGTCCTCTTATTTTTGTAGTTAATGATATATTTTTCTCCTTGTGAAAATTTAGGTGGGTGGTGGTGGTGGTGGAATACTTTTCCTCATAGATTAAGGGTTCCCTATAGAAAGAAATTTTATTCAAAATTATAAATTAAAAAAAATAATGTTAATTTGAAATTTAATGGTTAATATGTGGAGTTAAAGAGAGTATGTCCTCCAATCTACATGTCTGATTTAGATTCAGAGTGGTGGTTTCAACTATAAGAGGAAATATTTTAGTTAATAAAATATATAATTTAAGAAACATCAATTCAAAAATCAAAAGTTAGAAAGTAACAAATCTTGAATAAGTGGCCAAGAAGACTATGGAACTTGAAATCTAGGGGTTTTTTGAGTAACTTAGTTCAAGGTCAACAACTTTAGAATCAACTACAAAAATTAAATAAATAAATAAAATAATAAATTTTCATAATATATAATTTATCATTGAAATTTGGAAGTAGGAAAATCTGCAAGTAGAGATGATTTTGAGGAAAGCCTCAAATGTTTAGAAATTTAAAATGAATGAAATGATGATTATGAAGACTAAGAATATCTAGAGACTTTAGGGGCATAATGAAATTTTAACACAACTTGTATTCTTGTGATAAATTCATGAATTTTTAACTGTAACAAGAAAATAAATATTGCATTTTAAATTTGTAAAAACTTATAAAATAAAACATTCAAGTGATTCATTTGAATGCTAAATTAACTTCGTTTTCATCAACAAACAATGAATTTATGCTCATTTTTAGATGAAGGACAATTGGAATCAATGATTTATAAAGGTCATATAGTGCCTCATAATAATAACATTGGAACAATAAATTGTATAACTTTAATTGTAATAAAGATAATTCAATTCTAATCTAATCCTATTAGATATAAATGTACACAAGTCAAATTTTAAACCCGTAATAGTATGAAGTGTGGATAACAACCCAAAAGGGAATGTCTATTGGTATTCCCTATAAAACTATTTTAGCTTGGAAAAATTGAATAATGGTTTTCATAAATGGGTTTGATTTTTTTCAACTTTGATCCCCCTTTGAAGATGACTATTTGGAATGAAAGAAAAAACATGTAATTAGTGAAAAGTGATGAAAAATTATAAAACATTAAATTTTAAATTTGAATAATAATGCTATAAATACTAGTTATACTGATCTATAATTTAGAGGTAGACTCCAAATATTTCTTCTCACCATCAATTAACATCACTTTTATAGTGACAGGGTTGGCAATTTGGTGTAGAAACTCTATCAAATTATGGATATCTAAAAGTGAGGTACCAAAGCAAATTAATTTTGAGTTGATGTTGGCATTAAACCTTGTCTCTATATTATTATAACAAGACATAATAGATCTCATCAATATTGCATCTATTTCATACTAAGGCATGTATATGAGGCCTCTAATATTACAATTAGGAATCTAATCATTATATGTATTTGGATACTAAAATAACTTCAAAATATAAAGACATAAAAAAATATTGAAAACATATTTATGTGTGCAATGCATGTTGTAGTTATAGCATGTTGATGAAGTAATTATGTTGTTGTGGAAAAAATGATAAAATTCATGTCTAAGAGTGCAAAAATGATAGAAAATGGATATTTATAAGTGGTTTCAAATTCCATCATTAAAAACCTAAGGTATCTAGTTATATATGAAAATGAATGACATTTAAAATAACTCATTGCATTATACATTCAACTAGCTAGAGTGATGAATATTTACATTATGCAGCCAACTGATAGTTATTATTGGCTAAATACACTTTATAATTGATTAGTTTTGGTTATCAATTAGTTGTAACATGTAATTGGTTAATATTCACTACCAACTAATTTTATATTGCAACTAGATGGAAACCATTGGTATTTAGTTGCATTATGTAGTCAACTAGTAATTTTTTTCAATTGGTTGCATAATGTAACCAACTGACAACATTGTTGACTAGTTGTATAATGCAACTGACTAAAAATGGTTTCCATCTGGTTGAACTATGCAATAAATTGGTTGTATAGAAAAATAAAAACATATTTTTTCCTATGTATTTCACTTTTTCTCACATTGGATTCCCCAACACACCTACAAATTCACCATGCATACAAAATATATATCTATATATTTGCCAACAAAATTCAAAGGGATTTTTGATAAGGGATATTAAAATTTATCCTGATTAGAGTGATTTTTTCATTTTATGGTCCAAAATTATGAGGATCCAATTAGGGTTTTTTTAGTGGTGAATATTTGTTAATTCATGAATATTCCATTTTTAGGATTTTAGTTTTGGTGATTTTTTAGGGTGGGCAAATGGGATCATGTCATCAAAATTTTAATTATTTTTTTTGGGGGGGTTGACTCACCAACCTTGTATAATGATATATAATATTACACTTAAATTCACCAAATATATATAGTAGATCCCCTAAGGGCCTGACCAATATCAACCAAGGTGATAAGTAGAACTGAAACTAGAGGAGCACAAAACTAAATAAAATTAATAAACAAATAAAATGAAGGATAACATCAAAAAACAAGCCATACAACATAATCAAACAACAAGGATAAAAAATATCACTAGATGTCATAGCTAAATGACATATCCAAATGACATAGTTGAATGATAGTACTGAATGACAGTGTCAAATGATAGAGATAAACAACCAAGTTGAATGATAGAGCTGAATGACCAAGCCAAACAACCAAGCCAAATGACATAATTAAATGACATAACTAAATGATACAGTCATATGACACAATTGAATGACCACACCAAGCAATATAATCAAATGGTAGAACTGAATGATAGGTGCAAAAGCTAGAGATGAATGACAAGCTGAGTGACATAGCTGAATGGTAAAACTAAAGTTATCAAACAATACTTCTAAGTAGGATATTTGGTAAACTAGAGCTTAAACCCTTCTATTAGAAGATAGGACTAAATAAGAGTATCAAATAATAGAGATTAAAATCATAGGCCATCATGGCATTTGGTGGGAATGGTAAAAGATAGGCCAATCATTAGGGAAATCATCTATATTATCTTATTTTAAAGAGCCAACCAAAAATTCCACACAATCAGAATGCACTCAAAATCTAGGTATTTATTATTTTTTTTATTTTTTCATAAATTTGACTTCAAATGTTCAATAATATTAAAATAATTTTACATTCATAAATCCTCATTTTTATCTCACAAGAAAGAATCAACCAAAATAACATATCATCCCCTAAATATTTTTTTTGATGATGACATGCTACCACTCAAAGACACTCCTCTATTTTTGATGAAAATGATAATGAAACTGAAGTGGTAGAAGAGATTGGGCCATCTCACCAAACATAAAGTTTAGTTGAAACCTCCACTCATAAATATTATCAAAGGAAGAAAAGTAGATGGATAATTGAAAGGTCCTTTAAGGTGGATTGGGCAAAAAAATTCCTTTCAAGAACTTGTAGAGCCTGAAAATGTTGATTATACTTCAAAAGAATGTAGATGTACAATATGTAGCTGGAAACTAGGAAAAGAACACAAAATGCAATTGAAATTGGACACCATTGTAAAAACATTGTGGAAAAGTATATGAGACGGTGAAGCACCCAAATGGACTAATAGTAAGAAAACATAGGTGGAAGACTATATAAGAATGAATGAATGTAAGATATGCATAGGAGCATGAAAATGATAAGAAACATAAAAAACATCTTGTGGAGAAAGGGGGAACAATTGAAGCAAAATTTAGAAAATTCAAGCAGTCTCATCTAAAGGCGAAATACATAGAGTTCTCTACTATATACCATATTCTAAAAAATGGCACACCTATTTATAATTTTTTATACTATAAGATTTTATTTCAACATAATGGATTTATGGGTATTCCACAATCACATAGGTCAGATAGTAGTGCTTGGGAAATGGTAAAATGTCTAGCAATGGTTTATATTGAATATTTGAAAGAAAGTGTTAAGAGATCACTGTCCATCAAAGATGTCACAATAGTTAACAACATAACATGGGTTTGCATTCATGTGTATAATTTTTAGAACTATTTAAGGCAACCCCATCTACTATAAGTTCATAAAATGGTATAAAATTACAATGCATAAAATATTCACAAATTGCTTGTATCAAATTTGAAAGATAAATCTAGAATAAATGATTATGTAATAGTTATGAAGCTGGTGTGTGTTGGTTTTGATGGTGCATCAATTATGTAGGGGCATAAAAATGGTTTGTGTGTTTAGTTTCAAACAAAATTTACCCCATATATGATTCCAATTCACTACATGGCTCATAGGATGAATCTTGCATATAAAATGGTTATTAAATTTGCTAATGTGACCAAAGTGGAGGAGCTCATTCATGACCTACAGTCTAAAAATAATTTTAGAGTTCCAAAAAATTTCAATAGGAGTGAATGATGATAAGAAACTATTTAAGTATGTTGATATAAGGTGGATTTCTATATATGAACCTGAATGCTGAATTTTTAAAGAATATCCATTATTAGTAGGTTTTATGTATAAATATCATAGAGAAATTGACAAGGCAAAAGATGATTTATACCATTTAATAGATTTAGAAACATTGTTGACTTTATGTGGAATTATTCCAATGCTGAAGGAAATGAATTATTTAATGAAACATGCTCAAGAGAGGTCCATTTATATTGTGGACTTCATATAGCTAAGAAAATGAGTGTGTTAATCTCTAGACATACTATACACTTTGAATGAAATGTTTCAAGGCCTTTTTTAGTAGTTTTCAATGTTTGACCAATTTAAATAAACTTGATATCTATTTGAAGTTGAATATCAATTATCATCTTTGTGTCGTTATTAATGGAAAGGAGATTCCAATGCACACTTTCTACAAAAGACCTAATCTTGTGGGAGCTGAATTCAAAGAACTGCCCATAACATGTATTCTATATGAAACTCAGATGAAACTAAGTAGATTTTCCTAAAACTTATCTATGGAGATCATAGATTATTTTTTAAGGGATGATTTTTTGGAGGCCATAATAGTTGTGAATCCCATTTTTTTAGCAGTTATAACAATTAAAAGGTGGGTAGTAATTTATTTCACAAATACATGCAATGTATTGTAATGCATTTTTGTAAATTTATAGAGGTGAATGGATTATAAATTATAGGTATTTTGGGAAAGGATTTACTAACATCCTATTCAACCCATTTTGGCATTAAAATGTTTGAAAACATCATCTTCTAAGTGAGTCAACAGAGAATGGGGCAATTACAAGATTATGGAAAAAACTTTATCCTAGTAGTATACTATAGAAAATTCTAAGTAAATATTTTTGATTCTATGAGCTCTATCAAATAATGATTTTGGGCTTAGTGGAATATGAAAGAGTATTTAGTGCATTATCATTCATAAAGTCAAAACTTTGAAATAGATTGGAAAAAATTTTAGAAACTTGTTTGAGATTATATGTTTCATGTTATGTAGTGGATAGGTTTCCTTATGAAAGATCTATGGAAACATGGAGTTCTCTAACTAAAAAAATAGGCATCATCAATACAACAGAAAATAAAAAATATGTAAACAATGACACTAAATATGGCACTGACATGGTAGATACAAATGTCACTGTTGATGATCAAGTTTGTGTAAAATTATTTCAACTACCAGAATATTAGTTTTGAATTTTTGAATTTAGCTTTCACATGTTTATCATAAGAAGTAATAATTATTATACATTTTCTAAAATGTGTTTCCTTATTTGTTGTTAAGTGTTGAATTTAAAAGATTAATATATTATGATTGTGTTAGGGGGAACACTATAGATAAATATGGTTCTTTATGCCTTTGATACATATTTTTTATAGATCAATTTTTTCTTACATATGTGATGTATTTATTGTTCCTTCATAGTACGTCATATGTGTCTACAATGTGTTTTATGTTCTTATTATGTGTTTGATTTGGAATGCTTTCAATTTATTATGTGTCTTCAATGTAATCATGTTTTACTTTATCTAATTATTTGCAAGTATTTTTCACATGTTTATCATAAGATGCAAAATTATTATACATTTTTAATTGTTCAAAAACTACAATAACTATGTCAATTCCTAATAACTTTCATGAGGATATTTAAACAGTTGTCAAATTTTTTAGAGTCCTTAAAACTAATTCTTTTCAGAATAAAGTGATCAAATAAAATATAACCTTTGAATAAAGTGATAAAATAAAATATAACTTTTGAATCATATATCAACGAGTATGAATGACACTCATGCCATATATGATACCTATTCATATATTTTTAAAGACCTTACCTCTTTTTTATACCAATTTTTATTTGAATAAAACTAATTTCATGAGTCCTTATCTATCTAAACATCCTCATAACATTAAACAATTCATTGACCTATTATATAGTTCATGATCAAAATCAATCATGTATATTTTCAACTTTGATGAATCCTCATTATTATTGACTATGAATATACTGTCTTAAACATATACCTCTCCCAAACATGAATGTGCTTTTCTAATGGCCTCAAATGCATCTAAAATCATGATTTATTCAAGAAACAATCTAAATATAAAAAAAAGAAGAGATCTTCCACATAAAACAACCCACTTTTTTATCATAACATGTAATAACTATTATACATTTTTTGAAATGCATTTCTATGTTTCTTGCTAAGTAATGATTGCACAACATTAATATATTATGATTATGTTAGGTGTAAAACTGCATAAATGAATATGTTGGCATTAATCTATTTATATTGAGATGTGAGTTTCACAAGTGCATCAAAAATATCAAAAGAGGGCCTAACACCATACAATTATACAACATCATAAAATTAAAATTGAAATAACAATCTACGTGGCTCATCTAGTAATGAAAATTTAAAACTCTATAAATTGATCAATGCATCTACAAACTTGAAATTATCATTCATAATATATATTTTAAAATAAAACATTATTTACAAATATATAAAATAGATTGTCAACTACTTAGCTAGTTTCACAACCACTTTTTTAGCTTTTTTCTCAACCACTTTGTCAATCACAACATCATTTTTGTCAATTATATCCTTAAATATACATACCTTTTCAAGATATAAATCCATAAAATTAATATTTTCAAGATCTCCCCTATCTTCTTTTCCAGCGTCTCCTGCAGAAAGTAGACTTGGATCGATAATTGTCTTCTAATTAAATAAGGCATTAGGATCTCGTCCTTGCTCTTTAATGATTTAATTTTGTGTTTTTTTCTATTTATTCAGTATAATAAGCTTCTCCTTGAATTTAATGGTATATTTTAAATTTTTTTGTGTATTTTTTAGATGCACATTAAGGACCTCAGCTTCTTTTTTCAAGTTCTCATATTTTCCTACATTTTAAAATGTAAAGTAATTAGATGTGAACAAAAATAAGAATGACATGAAATTTGATTAAAATGGATATACATTACCTAATATTTTTCCTTATCTTTATTTACAATCACAAAAAGGTTGGTGTCTTTCACCCATTTATTATAATATACCTAGGCTTCTGCATTCAAATTCTCCAACTTGTTAAGCATGATAGTCAACACATTATCATTGTAATTATTAACATTAATTGACCTAGATTTAGCTTTGGAAATCAAAGCATCAATCTTTTTGTGTTCTTATTACATCAATGTAAACAAATTTTTTCACTCAAAATGGTTTTGATAATGGGCATTTATTCCTTTTACCAATGCCTTTACCTGTATCTCCCACACATGTATTTTTTTTTAATTATTCAATTACTCCCTCTTGAAGATTAGTAGTGATACTATTTGCTAAAAAAATTATTTAGTGGAAAAGATGAAATGGCATCATTTGACATGATAACATTCTCTATTGGGCTTAGACTATTTAGTGAAGTTGAACTGCATGAAGGTTCCTATTGAGCAATAATATTAACATGTGTTGTTTCTCCTTAGATAAAATAATGTGGATTGAAAGTAGTTCCAACATTAGCTCCAATTTCAAACCTCATATATTCTTCATCAAGTTAAATTTTTGGTAAAGAAGTCAATCCCTGTGCACTTGATAAACCTCAAACAGAGAAAGAGGGGAATTAGGAACATGATAATTACAGTGTTGTAATTCGTTGTTGGGGTTTTAATGTAAGAGCCTTCCCTATTCTATGAAATATGGTTAGGGGTAGAGGTAATGGCATAATGTTCCTCATAGATAGAGGATGGCCTGTAAAATGTAATTTATTTTAGAAAATAAATAAATTAGAAAAATAAATTTATATGCAAAATTGAAATTAAAAGTTTAGTACTTGTATTTGGAGATAATATATCCTCCAATGTATGCAATGTATTATGAGTGATAGGGGTGTTTTGAGTTGGTAAATTATGAAAACATTCAATCTAAAAAACTATGATAAAAAACCATAAAAAATATGCAATGTAAAATACCTTCCACAGAGGGTCAAGAAGGCCCAGTAGGTGTTATTATTTGTCGTGGTGGTACTAGTGGTACTGGTATTAGTTTTTCCACCATCTGAATTCTTGCCAAGTTAACTGCAAGAATAAAACAAATAATTAAAATAATGCATGTGATTTTTAAAAATTAAAATCTCATTTTAAATTTTGAAATAGAAAAACATCATGAGGAGATGACACCAAAGAAACTCATGGATGTTTTTCAAGCCAATAGGATTGCATGGATGATTATGCAAACTCTAAATTTATAGATTTTTCAATTGCAGTTGCACACTATTTTTTTGAGATAGATTATTTTCATGAGGCATGCATTCTTATCTATAAGTTATAAAAAATAAATTTTAAACATTAATTAATACTTACCTTGTTAATCATTTAACAAATAAATAAATATTAGACCTTAGATCAACAAATGAACAAATAAACTAACCTCTTGCTCATCCATAGATAAAGAGTTTGTAATCATTTTTGGATCAAGAATGGTTGGACCCTATTCTTTTTAGAGGTAAATGAAGGCCTCATAATACAATGTGAGAATAAAATTTGAACAACTTATAATGGAACTAGGATTGGTAGAAATAGAATTTAATTCAAGTCTTATCCTAGAGGAAATAAAAGAGCACTAGTCAAATAAGTATTTGAAAATAGTATGTATAATGTAAAATAGTACTCAATAGGGAATATTTATTGCTCTTCCCTTAAATAATATTCTAGGTTTTAAAAATTGAACCATTTCTTTAAAAAAAGGGTGACTAATGTCATTGACATGGAGGCCCCTCTTCTGACTATGTGAAATGAAAGAGAAAAAGAGGATTTTAGATTGTAAAAATTGAATTTTGAATATACAAACAACTTTATAAGTATATACCAATTTAGCTGATGTGTAAATTGAATTTTTTTGGAAAAAAATTCCTATCTTCATCTGTTACTATTAATTTGGAACTCACAGGGGTTACATTATGAAATAAGAGACCTGTTCTATTATGAATATCTTCTAGGGAAGTACTGAATGAAATCATTCTACAATCCAATTTGAGGGTGAAGATCTTCTCATTAGGGTCATACGAATACATGAGAATTTTTAAGATCATAGTGTCTATGTCATGCTACAACATGTAAAGTAAGATATTAAAGTTTCATTCTTGAATCAAGTCATTGTACACATCTGGTTGTTATACTAGCCTCAAAAATTTTGGGCACAATAGGTTCTTGAAAATGAATTTTCTCTCCATGGCTGGCAAGAAGGATGAGAAATCAATTTTATAAAATGTTTAAAATGAGGGTAGAGGTGAGTATTTTTAGAGTAGGGGAGGTGATTAGGCAATTGGATAATAGACTGGATGCTTAAGACATAGTCATTTGTCCTTGTCATTTAGTCCTACCATTTGTTCCAGTCATTTAGTCTAGTCACTTGGTTTTATCATTCAGTTTTATCATTCAATTATATCATTTGGCTCAACCATTTGGATCAACCATTTGACTCTATTATTTAGCTTGGTCATTCAGATCTATCATTTAGTTTTATTGTCTAGTTCAACCATTTGATTTAGCTATTTGGTTTAGTCATTCAACTCTATCATTTGGCTCGATCATTCAACTTTGTCATTTAGTTCCATCATTCAGTTTAGCTGGTCAATTTAGTCATTTGATTCAATCATTTGACTTGGCCATTTAATTTTGTTGTTTGGTTCCATCATTCATTTTCATCATTCAGTTACATAATTCAGTTTTACCATTTGGTTTAGTCATTCATCTGGGTCATTCATTTCTATCATTCAGTTTGGTCATTCAGTTAAGTCATTCAAATGAGTCATTCAACTCAGTTATTTATATCACATGTTCATCTTAGGTGTTTAGATAAATTATTAACTTTGGTCATTCACTTTATCCATACCATTGTAATATGTATGAGTAAAAATATTGATTGATAATTTGTCATCATGCACAGAGGATTCTCCATACCAACAGATCAAATTTATCTATATTTGCCAAATATTTCCAATAGATTTTCTATTAAGGCCTCTGAAAATTAACATTAGATCCAATGAAAGATTATCTCCTCATCCCATCTATTCCAAATTACATCTTAGTTTGATAGGTTAAAATAAATATATTATTCAACTTCTTTATCAAATTCTATAAAGTTTAAAATTATATAAATGAAATATAGAATATAATGAAAGATTATCTCCTCATCCCATCTATTCCAAATGATATCTTAGTTTTATAGGTAAAAATAAAATAATTATTCAACTTTTTTTTATCAAATTCTATAAAGTTAAAAATTATAGAAATGAAATATAGAATCTAATGAAAGATTATCTCCTCATCCCATCTGTTCCAAATGACATCTTAGTTTTTATAGGTAAAAATGAAGATATTTTTCAACTTCTTTATCAAATCCTATAAAGTTTAGAATTATAGAAATGAAATATACAATCATTACATAACAAATAATTATTAATTATATATACTTATAATCATCTATGGCTTTTGGATAAATGTTTAATTATAGAAGGGAAATATTTATTTAAATAAATGCATACCATATCATAAATTGCATAAATGTTTTAGTCAAAATAATGAAGCAAATGAATCCATCTATGATTATTTCTTTATCAAAATATTATGTTCAATATGCAATATTATTAAATTTGGGAAATGAAAACTAATAGAAATAAATAAAGTGAAAAATGAATAACTACACATATAAGAGAGACATTTAATTAGTGAAATGAGTTACATAATTAATACACCATAGGAAATAAATTATATTTTGTACATGAAGTAAGAAATATGGGATAATTTTTATAGTGATTTAAACTTTTTTATAATGGTACATTTCCCAAATCAAAGAGTGAGATCTCAATATCACTATAACAAATTTTCTCTAAAATATTTATGGTATTTATAATAATTTTTTTTAGCTTTCAAACTTTTTTAAAAATAAGATCGATATCATTTCTAAAAAAATAGTTATAAATAATTTTTAAAAATAATATTTAAATATTATTTTAAAAAATTATTGATAAGTTTATTTTCATAACATTAATTATATTTTTAGTTAATAAGGTTAATCAATAATATGGTATAAATTTATCTTTAGAAAGTCTGAAAAGGGGTGAATTTAATATTAAAAATATAGAAATTATTTATTGGGGCTCAAACGAGGATGAATTTTATTTTACAAAAATTACAAGTGTCAATTATTTTCATGAAGTCAAAGACATTACATTGAAATATTTATTTATAGATAAAAAAAATAGAAATTAAAATCTTTGTGCCAACTTATTAATGAAATAAATGATGTCTTATATGATGCATTATTAAAAATTTAATAATTATGTGATGTGTTATGAGTGTATACATATGTCATATTAACACATTGTTTTACATAACCTACTCATAATATTACATGCATCTTACAAATATAAGAATGAGCCAAATTTAGTTTAGTATTCAAAAATATGTTGATAAAAATTATGCCACTCTTTGCAAAACCACTACCATAAATATTAGGCGCAAAATGTTTTTAGTTTAGTATCTACAACAAAATAAATATCATTATATTGATTAAATAATAATAATAATTATTATTATTATTATTATTATTATTATTATTATTATTATTATTATCATCATCATCATCATCATTATTATTATTATTTTTTGTGGGGGAGGGGGTAAACACTTTTTAAATGGATCTATGAATTGGGTAATGATTTTGATCCAAAGCAATGAATTTGTTTTGAGGATTTTGAAAGGTCCCACAACCTTTTACAAATCTCATTATGATATTCAATGGATCTCAATCTCAAACAAATAGAACAAACCAGTACAAATCAAAAGACATGGAACATTAGCCTCTTACAAATGAAACATTCATAGAATTTCAAAAAAATCTTTTACAAAACATAAGTAGACTCTGTAATAGAATACTAGCATGGACTAAACCATCAAAACTATCTTCTACCTTAGCAAGCCAAATATCAAGCACAACTAACCTTTTCACTCTAGATTATACAATAAGTCATACCATCAAAAATTATAGAGGGTTTTGAATGGATTTTAGAATTATAAAAATACTAACAATAAGTGATTTATTATTTCTTACAATGTGTCACCTTATAAACATAGAATATTCTATAATTTATATTTAATGTTTCACCTAGATGATGCTTTTACCCCCAGTATTTCTAGGTGATGTCATAATTGTTTTTGTAAATTTAACATGTCAACATAATTTTTTAAACTAATATCCATATTACAAATAATATAATGATACAATAACACTCATATATTGTATAATTATCAATCTATTTCTTTGACATATTTATCCCACATATATTAGCATTTATTTTATATTTAATCTTCAAGCTTTATATCAGGTACATAAGATAGGTATTTAATTTTGTGCCACTTTGGTGAAATGTTTCATCAATAATAAATCATAGGTTGATATTTCATCTGAATATTAAATTTATATGATAGTCTTTAATATCACTTAGGTGATATAATTATAAATATTATAATGCATATATATAATAGACATTTACTATTATCAATCTATTTCATCGACATATTTATCCTACAAATACTAGAATTTATTTTATATTCAATCTTCAATCTTTAGATCAAGTACATGAGATTGGTATTTAATTTTGTGTCACTTTGGTGAAATATTTCATCAATAATAAATCATATGTTGATGCTTCATATTAATATAAAATTTATATGATAGCCTTTAATATCACTTAGGTGATATAATTAGAAAAATTATAATACTTATATATTTTAGACATTTACTAGAACCTAAACCCCTACCCACTAACATCCCTACCCACCAACATGATGTAGAATTTAATATTTTTGGGGTGGAGGATACAAGTAGTGAAACAAAAAGTGAAGAAATTTAAACCACATCAACAATGAATTTAGTTTTGACTCCCATTTCAATGAAAACAATCACATCATCTACCATACATGATATATCAACACTACATGTTATATAAAGTAATAAAATGCATGTGTATTTTTATTATGAAATATAAAACATACATATAAGTATTTTTTATATTCAATACAAAAAATTATCTATAAATTATTTAAAATATATGTGTTCTCCATTAAAACTTTATAAAAATTTTCATTATAAGATTTTTTTCAAGTAAATGTGAATTTAGAATCTGGACTAGTACTATAATTTTTAAAATAAATGTGTAGGTGATAGTTTAACCATTGGTTATTGTCACCCTAATTATAATTTTACTTAAATCATGAATAAAATTATTGAAACTAAATATATCTAAGCATGTATTCATGAAAGTACAAAATTTATAAATATTTAATAGTCTAATCTCATTAATATGTCCAACTAAAACAAACAAATATAGGTTATGCAAAAAAAAATAGAAATTTAAGGAATAATCACACATGATTATTTATATAGAATTATAGATTTTTATAATTACTATATAGACTTTCTATATTTTACTCATTAAATATGTGACTAAACAACCTCTCCTAAATAGATACATGTTATTCATAGATTCATCTTGGTTAAACTTTTCCTGATTAAAATTAATATTTTTACTTTTGTATCTATTCCACTGATTTTATCCTATAATGGGTTAGAGAATCTAATTTTTTGTATCACTAATGAACTATCTATTTTCTAATACTCTTATATTATCTCTTCATTTTTTTTGGAAGATTTCATAGAATTGATGTTCTTCCTATTTTATCTAGATTGACACTCCTAAACAAATAAAGATTTATGGACTCAAAAAACATTAAATAAGTATTACAAACTATGTACCCCACATGCTCAGAGTCATACCTCCATGTAGTTCTATGAGTGTGTGGATTGACTAGCTCAAGTGGGGCTTTTGAATCTCCTCTCCTCTATAAATTATAATATAATTATATGCAAACTTATACACTCATTTGAAATAAGGGGAAAGATGAGTGACCAAAAAAATTGATTCCATTCAAGTTGTGTAACATATGAATCAATGATGCTTAGTTTAAAATATGAGTAATTATGTTGGTGCTCAGTTGTAATATTAACTTTTTTATATTTAGATTTCCATGCATCTAATTTATTAAAAAAAATTATTTGTATGTAAATGTTTATATAAGAGAAGTTATGCATGTTAGCCAAATATATAAATGACAAAGGATGTAGTTAAATTTGAATAATTAATGGGAATGAGAAGAATGGCACAAAAATCTAAAAGGGACTAACATGTAGAGGGAGTATGTGTAAACATGGAATGGATTTGACCTAGAGGTGGCATCATAATTGTCTTTGATGCAAAATAGAAAAAAAAAATTACATTCCAATGATTCTAATGGATACTTTCTAATAAGTAAAGGATTATTATTGTTAGGCTCAAATGCTTAATGGGGACCTAAGTATGGAAAAACTAGACAAAGAAACATGATAATATTTATAAGTTATCCAAATATGATAAATTGAGACTAAGACACTAGGAATAAGGGTCTTATGCCAAAGTTAAATTTCTACATAATTCCCCCACTTTGATGAATGTTTTGTAATTTATATGAGTTTATATGTGTGTCAAAGTATAAATGAAAATAAATTAACATGTGCACCTCAACTTACTTAGGGAAGAATTAAGAGTTTTTTGATGCACATTAAATCTAAGACTCCATCCACACAAGTTTTTGATATACCTAAAACAAATTCCATTATATATGAGTAGTCAATGTTCATGATAATTATTTAAAGTTTTAATTTTTAAATTTTTTAAAAGAGAGCATAAGAAGGAATACACCTAGTTTTTATTTTCTCTAAATGTTGAAATAACAACTTCCATAAGTAGAATTTTAATTGTTGTTGAAACATAGAAAATAATTCTCTAGGAGTCACCAATATCCAATCTACTTCTTGATCAAAGAAGTATTGAATTCAACATAACCCCATTTTTGAAAAAAGTGAACCCTTGTTTTAAATTGTGCAAATTTGTACCTTGAAATTGAAAATTCACTAGATCAGAGTACCACTAGCATGTATGTACATTGTCTTCATTTTAAGATCATTCACACCTAATTTGGTTGGCATATCTGTTCATAATTTTGATTTAATCTTTCCAAAAATTGCTAACATTGGATCTTCATGTTTCAAGTTATATCTCCAATGGAGTCCATTTAGAATGGGCAATGCTTGGGTTTCATGATTTTTATATCAATTTGGTCTTTTACTAACCTTTGGTATATTGAAAATCAAATTAAAGTAATGTTTAATAATCTTGAAACCCTCACTTGAATTACCCTCGCTTAGGTCCCTTTGAATCAAATTCAAATTTGGTGGGAACAATTTACATGGGAATGATTAATCATGCCATGGACTTAGTTAAAATTTTATCCCAAGGTTTAGCCATGTTTATTAACATGACTAAGCCTTAGTCTAAAATTTTTATGTTTGGTCCATTTATATCCCAAGCCCCCTTGGTCCCTTTTATTTCCACATGGTCTAACTAACCACCAGGTCCTTTTGTTATGTTTTAGACTTTAGCTAAAAGCCTTGTCCTAATAATTTATGCCATCTCTTTTATTATTCGCATGGTCTCATTTATAATGTTTAAAACATAGATTAAAATGTTTTTGATAAAGTAAGGTGGAAAACCAAGGGCCGAACCCTTTTAAGAGCCAAAAATATGAGAAGGCAATCAAACAAAATATGCCTTCAGAGAGATGATGGCACTACTGGAGAACCAACATACACAAAAACAAAATAAACAAGAAACAAAAAGACTAGAGTCAGAGGGGTCTCTCCTTACATATCCATTAAATTGAGAAGATCATTTATTTTCTTAGTATTCTCTACATTACCAACAGTCCCAGTATTACCCACTTCTTTCAGCATAGTCATGTTCAGGAGAATTGTATTCCAGAGTCCCTTGGTGAAATTTTGCTCCAACTTCTGAATACGATCCTTTAGGGCAACAATTATAGATTTCGAAGCAGTCTCATTCTCTATTTCCTTGCCAACTTCCTCAACATACATTTTCCCCTTATTTACAATAGTTTCATAGTGTCAACACCATGCTCCTTAATAACCTCAAAATCCCTAGTCTCTTGCTTCCCTCCAGTGTCCTCAGAAATTTTCTTAATTTCCAGCTCCTTAGACTCTTCCTCCTGGGTTGATTCCTCTGAAGCACTCTCTGAATAATCAATAAGTCTAGCCTTCGAGGTGGTTTTACTAGCAATCTACCCTGACCTTCGAACTCTAGAGGAGAAGCCCTACTTATTAACTTTAGAAGACTTATAAGGTTTACCACCTTGGCCCCCCATGGCCCTACCCAAATTTTTGTGGGTCCCCTCAGTGGTCTCCCTAATATTCTCTTCCTCCTCATCAACCTTCCTCTTCTTACCCTTCTTTCTCACAAAGGAGCTAGGGGTATCAACAGGGGTCTCTTCTAGGGTGGAGAAAGAAGCATCTTTAGTTTTTGTAGGAGCAGGGGAAAAATATGACTCATCGATAGCATCACCTGACACTGGATTGGAAGGGATGTCTCCACTATCAATTTTGATATTCTTAGATGGCTCAAGGGCTTGGTGAAAGTTGTACAAGTATTAAATGAGGCCCTGGTGTAGGGGAATAGAGTTCATATCTAGCTTTTTAGACATTTTAGCTCTCACCCTAAGGACAGAGTGTTTTATAGAGGAAAGCAGGTAAAAAGGAAAACTAATGATAGCATTACACCTAATGTGATTTAATAGAGGGAGATGGTAATTATAAAACCTGGTAAATCAACCTTCAAGCTTAAATTACTTCATGAGAATGAAACACACTCTGTGTCATGGCTTTGAAATTTTAGCAAGCTCGAATCCTCCTTGGTATGGGACGAGTTCTTCTCCCTCTCCTAGGAACAGTTTATGGCTTGAAAGATCCATAATTTTTGTTTTCCTTTGAAGCTTTGTCCCCTACATGGTCAATCTTGTGGCCATATCAATCACTTTTTTAGAGATTTCAAAATTGATTCCACTAATTGTGACCCACTTATTTAACCAAGATCTCACAAATTGCTCAGACAAGATTTCATCAAACCCATTAAGCCTTTCCAGATATGGGTTGATTCCCCCTTCTTTACAATAATGCCAAACTAGTGGATTATCTTTGAATTCATAGTAGGATACTGGTTCTATTCTAATTCAGTCTCCTCCCATTTTGAATTTGTAGACCCAACTCGTGGAATTCCTAAATTTAGCCTTCAGCTTTGAAATGGTAGCTAACCCTTGCTTCTGCCTATGCATAATGAAGATGTGATTGCTCATTAATCAAAATACCCTATAGAGATGATGTTGTCTACTCCCATGCTTTGAAATCATTTTCGATTGATCTTCATAATTAGGCCCACATGCCTTAACTTCTTGATATAATAAATCATGAATGATTGTCAAAAGAGTACAAAAGTTATCAAGTTCTAAAATCCATGATGGCCCCCTCCAAATGGGCCACCTCTGAGAGTTATCCTTGTCATAAATTTGACTCATCCTTGATAAATCATCTCCCTTTGAATAATATCCCTAATGTTTAAGGGAATATGAACACCCTATCGCCACACCCTCCAACCTAAAAATTACTAACCAAGATTGGCACAGGCATCAGCAACATTGTTTCCCTCTCTATAAATATGAGAAGTCTCCACTCTGGAGAACTTCTACAAAATAAATTGGATATTTTTAATGATATTTCTTAGTTTAATTCCCACATGAGATGCTTTATTAACAACATCTATGACCATTTTAGAGTCTCCTTGTATACTCAAGTTCCTTATTCCTAGGATATAGCCAATTTTAACCCCCATAAGAGAGCCATTACTTCAGCATAGTTATTGTTCTGGCATCCTAATCCACCAACATAGATAGCAATCATCCATCCTTTATCATTCCTTATAATTCCTCCTCCACTAGCTTTACTATTAGACTTGGATGCCCCATCAAAGTTGAGTTTCATCCAGTTAGGCTTTGGGGGAATCCATTTAGTATTTAGTCTCTGAAGAATTTTTGAGTTATTATACTCAAGGATCTAGTTTAAAACATTCCATTTGGCTGAAATTTGGTTTTAAATTTGAGATAGGGGTTTCTTCGTAGCATAAATATGGGCTGTGGTGACACTTTCCATAAGGGTCTTAACAAAGGAATGAAACACCTGAGATGCATTTCTAGTAGTGTCCCTGAAGATTTTGTGGTTGCACTCTTTCCATAAATTCCAACTCAAACAAGGTAGAGTTTGTTTCCATAATTCCATAAGCCAAGGATGTGTGAAGGTTGGATTCTAGCTAAGGATTACTTCTTTAAGGTTAGAATTACAAACCCATTCAATACCAAAGTTATTAAGTATTGTGCCCCATAATTCCTGAGCAAAATCACAGTGGATGAAGAGGTGTGAAACTAATTCCTCTTTTAAACCACACAAAAAAATCTATTAACTAGGGTAAACCCTCTCTTTTGAAGGTTATCCTGTGTTAGGATTTTGTTATGAGTAGCAGCCCACCAGAACATGTTAATTTTTGGGATAAGTTTATAATTCTAAACCTTTTTCCATACATCTTTATTCTGAGCCTTAGGAATCAGTAGATGGTAAGAAGACTTGATAGAAAATGATCCATTCTTATCTAGCCACTAGTACTATTCATCTTCACAAGGGAAGAGAGGGATTCTGATCCCCTAAATGCACTACTAGATCTCCCACACTCTAGGGATAAGATCAGGCCGGTGATCACAGTAGTCCAATAGATTTTTCTAGCTCTACATACCATTGTTATTTTCCATATAATCACTAACTCTATCTCTAAAAAATTGAGTAGCCAAGTCAACAATCTCTCCATAGTTTCCTTGTGTGATGAGATCCTTGTCCTTTAACTAGATATCATCTCATAATTTAATATGCTAGCCATTTCCTAGTTTCCATCTAATTCCCTACTTAAGAAGGCTTCTACTTTTTAACATTTTATTCCATATCACAGATCCCTGGGGTAATCCCATCTATTGAATAAAGTTGGAATCATCAATGTTATGCATGTATTTGGCATACATTATTTCCCCCAATCATTATTTTTATGGATCAGGTTCCAACTAATTTTTGAGAGAAGGGCTTTGTTCATGTTCCTGATAGGCCTAATATTGAGTCCACCATGAGATTTTGTAGAACACTTTTTCCCATCTGACTAAAGACATTCTCTGTTTATCTTCCATCCCCATCCATAAAATTTTCCTTTGAATCTGTTCTAGTTTATCAGCAAAATATGCATGAATTTTAAAAAGAGATAGGAAATATGTAGGAATCCCTTGCAATGAGGCCTAAAGAAGTTGTAGTTTACCAGCACTACTGAGGAGTTTCCCTTTCCAACTAATAAGTTTCCTCTTCATTCTTTCCACAATTCCATTCCAAAAACTAGGAGATACTTCTTTGACCATGAGTGGTAGACCCAGGTAGTCGCTAGTAGAACAACTTCAGCACATTCTAATATATCAATGATTATGTATCTAAGGTCATTAGGAGTGTTGAAGAAATACACATTGCTTTTTTGGAAATTTATCCTTTGCCCAGACTCTATGGCATAATTATTTAAGATATTCTTCCATCTTTTAGCTTCAATCACTGATGAGATGCCAAAAAGATGGTATCATCCACAAACTGTTGCACCACCATAGGATAAAGGGAGGAGGCCAGTTTGATGCCCACTAACTTTTTTGAGTCTATATCTGCTTGTATGTATCTTTCCAATGCCTCTACCATTATGATGAATAAGTATGGGGAGAGAGGGTCTCCCTAGTGAATTCATCTTAAAGATGAGAAAAACCCTCTAGGTACCCCATTTACCAGAACCAAAAATTTTGTAGAAGAAACAACATTCCATATCAGGTGAGACATTTTATCATTGAACCCAAATTTACTGATGAATTGGAATAGAAAATTCTATGAGACTCTATCATATGCTTTAGAAATATCTAGCTTGAGATCCATACCAAGGATTCTGCTCTTATCTAAAGAGTGAATAGTCTCATGTGTGGTGATCACAACATCTAGAATCTGCCTGCCTGAGATGAAAGCTTTTTGTGCAAGAGAAATAATTTTGTCTAGTAAAGGTTGGATCCTCATAACCAGCACTTTAGTGCATAACTTATAAACAATGTTGCATAGACTAATAGGCCTAAAATCTAAAAGGTGTGTAGGCTGTGATTTTTTAGGAATGAGTACTATGAAAGTATTATTAGCTTGTTTCAAAAGTTTACCTGATCTAAAAAAATCATGAACAGTAGCCATAAGATCCACTCATAATATCACCCAATATTATTGAAAGAATATAGAAGGGAAGCCATCAAGACCCAGGGATTTGAATCCACCCATGGAAAATAAAATAGCATGGACTTCTTCCTCAGATATAGGCTATAACATCTCCAAATTATCTTCTTTAGTTATCAAACAGGGGATTTAATCAATGAATTGGTTCATAGGTTTATCATTCCCATCATGATTATTTTCTTTAGTGATAAAATTCTAAAAGAAAGCCTTGGCTTGTTCCCCTATCTCATTATCTTCAGTTATAATGTCACCATTATCCAAAACTAGCTTTGTTATTGAGTTGGCCTTCCTATGTTTCATCGCTGAGAGATGAAAGAAGGTAGTGTTCCTGTTACCCTCTTTAAGCCACTGAACATGAGATTTCTATTTTTATAAAACCTCTTCTCTAGCTATAATATTCTTCCATTCAATAGATAGGACATTCTCTTCTTTTAAAGTGTCTTCAGAATCATCCCCTTGAGCCATCTGTTGCTGAATATCTTTGAGTTTTCCCACTATGTTTTCTTCTACTAAAAGACCTACCCAAAGCTGTATCTATTCCATCCATAAACTTCTTGTTTAATATTCTAGAGTTTTTGACTATTCTGAACATAGGAGTGCCTTGAATAGGAATTTTCCACCATTGGGCCACCATTTGTCTAAATTCTTTGTGTTTGATCCACATAGCTTCAAAATGGAATGGGGAAGGTCTAGATTGTCCCTGTTCTCTCCAACTAAGGAAGATCAGGCAATGGTCAGACATGGTTCTAAGAAAAGCATGCACATGCATATTATGATAATCATTATAGTTACTTGAGATAAGAAATATGTCTAACTTAACCTGAATCATTTGATCTCCTCTTCTTTTATTGGACTAGGTAAAATTTTGGTTTTGCAGTTCTATATCCAATAACCCCCACTCATTAATAAATTTAGAAAAGTTGAAGATGTTGTCTAAATAATACATAATCCCACCCTATTTTTTATAAGGGTATAGAGGAGTTTTAAAATCTCCATCTAACATCCATCTAGTGTTCTAGGAATTATTCCTTAAAAAATTGCTCAAGTCTATCCATAAATTCTACCTCAAAGCTTTGTTATTCAGTTCGTAGACATTGATCAATGACCAGTTTAAAATGTTCAAAGAGAAATTGATAATTAATAAGTGCTTATTATAAGCCATAATATATCCCTAAATTTTATCACTATTCCACATAGTTACAATCCCCTCTAAAGCCCCTTCAGCTGGACTGATGCAAAAAGCTACCTTAGGCCATATGTAGTTAGCAATTTTCCTAAAAATCTCCTCATTCATTTTGACTTCTTGGAGTAATAAAATATATAATTTATTATCTAAAATGTAGTTTTTAACCTCAAACTATTTTGAAGGACCATTAAATCCCCTCAAGTTCCAAGATAAGATTCTCATTTAGAGGATTTGAGGGGATGAGTCTCCAGTTTTTTCCATTTACCACTGGCAATCTCCCTAGAAATCTCTCTTTGTCTTATTTCTCTTAGGGTTAGTCTCCATTTTTTGGGATTAGTGCCAACATCTGTAGATTTTTTACCTTTTTAGTTCTTTTTCTTTAGGGTAACCCATTCCTCCTATTCATTATTGCTATTTTGTCTTGTTTCACCTGTTACTGAATAATTTCATGCTTGGTCTCTAACTTCTAGAGCATGGAAAATGTATGTGTTTAACTATAAGTCTGCTTTTCCTTTAGTAGGAGATATTTTTGGAATTAATTTTTCCTATCCATCTCTTGAAACTTTGTCTTCTACATTGTCTTCCTCTATTAGTTGGGTACCTATTTTGCCTTCCTCAGACATATTAGTATGTTTCTTTAAAGGGTTAGTTGTGTCTAATGTAGCCTTTTGACTATCATCTGATAATTTATTTTCCTTTAGGATAAATTTTCCCCCATTACCAGAGATATCCTCCTTGCTCATCTCCTCCTCTACCTTTTTTGTATTGTCAGGGTTTTTTACATTGCTCCCCGTTCCCTGATTGCTAGTCTTGTTATGATTGAGAGACTGATCCTCCCCTTCAACTAGGGAATCATCTTTCCTTCCCATTTTCTTTGTTTTGCATTGTGTCATTAAATGTCCCTTTCTTTTACATATTTGATAGAAATTGGTAGCATTTTCATATGTGATCGATTGAGTCCAAATCCCATATTTAGAATTTAGCTCTATGGGCGTAGGGAAAGTCTTATTGATTTCAACATTGAAACACAATCTAGAATACACACATCTAGACTTTATTTTGGTTGTGTGATCTATAGTGATGTATTAGCCAATAGAATTGTCAGTAGCTGTGAAGATTTTTTCATCCCAAAATTCCAATGGGAACCCTGACAGTCTTACCCAAGTAGGAGTAGACTTACTAAGGTCTAAGTTAAGATCAAATCCTAGTTTCCACGAGCATAAGGAAAGAGAATGTGGGCCATACAACCATGGTCCTCTAGCAAGAGTAGCTATCATGTCTTTCCTATTCTTAAATCTAAAAAGGAATAGGCCTCTTGCCATGGTAGTGATTGTAACACTACCCTTAACTTTCCACCTAGACAAAACCCATTTCCTTACCATTTCAATATTAGGACAGAAGTAGAAAAACTTACCTACCAATGCAAGGTCCATGGATGCCTTGATTTCCTCCACTAGATCATCTAAGATGTTCAAAGCCATGCCCTCAGTGAGAATAGGGAGGCTCGAGATGCTTTTCAAGGGACACATCTTTTCACCTGTTAGTGTTTTCTTCCATCTATTAGATGGAATATCCTCTATCAGATTCTTGATTAGGTCCCCAAAGGCACTACCACTGGTAGTATCCTCCATTAGATCTGTGATCACTCTGGTCGCACTCAGGGGCCCTACTAGGCAGGAAAAACCTAGTTTCAAATTTTTTCATGCAGAGCAAGAGCAAAGTTCTCAAGGGATTTCATTTTTTTATCCTAGATTAACATAGATTAAAATGTTTATCCTAAGGTATTACACATGTTTATTATAAATGAAATAAAACCATAGTCCAAAAAACTTTATGCTAAGTTATTTATTTTTTTAAGCCTGACTTAAATATCATTTTCATCTACAATATCAATGGTCTACATTTGCTTAGGAGATCAAGATATAATGGTGCAAGATTAAAGTTGAAAATTCAAAGCCCTAACCCTAAGATAAAGTTATAACATCTTCCAAATATCAATAATATGTGTTTGCTCAAGAAAGAATGATCTAATGGCACGTATTGAGTTGAGACTTCAATGGAGCCCCAAGATAAGTGAAAGGGTGATATATGTCCCAATATTAGTGAAAAAAAATTGATCATCCAATGGAGTTCAACCTTGTAGATCAAGATTGATGGAGCACATTTTCTCAGGTGAAGATGATCAGACAATACATATAAAATGTTGAAAAGTCAAGATTACTAAGGATAACCATGAAGTAGATAAGTGACATAACCACAAGACACACATTAAAGCTCAAGCATCTTTTAAAGATTGATGGTACGTAGATGAGTGTATACATTTTGATCAATGGTCCATGGAGAGGGAGGCATAATTAAATAGATCAAGATTGATGAAGCATAATTGATCTATGAAAATGAGATCAATGATGCAAGATCAATGTTGACATTTCAACAAACCTTAGAGAAAATGAAAAAATGAAAAGTGTCATAACTGTGGCCAACATCACAAAGCAGCCAATGGCATTTGATCTTTCAAATCAAGATCAATGGTCCACACTGATCTGTGAAAAAAAGAATCTAATAGTGTGAGATCAAGGTGTAATTTTCAAATGACAAAAATCACTTTTTAAATATTAACAAACAAAGTGTTGTAAAAATTCCATAGGGATGCCACAAAGATCATTATTTGAACTAGATGCCACCATTAAAGCACTAAGAAGACATTGAGAAGAGCCCTATCACATATTAAAGCACTAATTCAACCTTGTATTGATCATAATCAATCCTTAGAGAGTTTATTTATCATTTATACAAGAAGAATTCAATCTAGAACTAAAGTGCATACCACTAGTGAGTAATTTAAAAAAATTCATAGCCATTATGGAAAATTGCATAAAGTCCCTACTCTACACCATCTTTGGGTAATAAAAAAGTTTGTCAACACCACTGTGTATGAAGATATTAAGCCATATATTGTGGCTCTATAGAAGGAAAAGGAGAAATTAATGGCTTCCCTAAGAGAATTAGGTGGAGCAAAAATATAAACCCCAACTCTAAAAGTGACTCAATCATTAGTGGTGGTTCAATTTAATCCAAAAACCACCAGCTTAAAAAGAGTGACAAAAAAGAAGGCAATGAATGCTAGAGAGGAATTCACCTTTCAAAAGTGGAACCATTTAATGGTTTGACTCCAGTGGAAGGACAGAGGCCTGGTGAGGCTCCTATCCTTAAATAAGACCAATTAAATCTATCTAAAGCAAAATTTGATCAATTAAAGGCTATCATCAAAGACATGATGTAACAATAGAAAATTTTAGAATAGATTGCCATCTCGTTAATCTGAAAAGAGAGATTCAATCTATTTGAGGACACCATGATTGACTTATTCAATTCCTTAAAGTCAGTCAAAACCAAAAAAGAGGCAATAAGTAAGTGAAATTCCATAGCTACAAGCCATGTTGGCAAATGGTAGACTTGAAACTATTAAGTGAAAGATTGATCAAAGCTTTGACCAAGAATCAAGTCCCTAAATTTAGGATAGTTAGTCTAGCCCATTTAATTATGGCTATGGATATATTGGTGGATAAAATCAAAATCCCTAAGTAGCTAGTTCAAGTAGATTGAGGAAATTTCTAAGGACCTCAAAGAGTAGGAAGATAAAATGCTACACAGTTCAATAAAGTAATTAAAGAGCCCACCTCACTTAGTCCTTTAGGCCTTATCATTGATGAGAGTTCAAATAGAGAATTTCTCAATTCATGTAGGAGTTGAGGAACCAAGGTCAAGGGAAGATAGAATATCATAATAAGAATGTTATGGGGTTGTTTTAATCTTCAATAGAAAATATAAGATATGTCAGGGGCATCAAACAAGCTTTAAAAAGCGCTGATAAAAATCTTAATAACTTGGGAAACCAAGAAAAGAGCTATTCATGAGACCCATTATAATCCTCCATCTAATCAATGAGAAACATTATAAAATGAAGATCCTGTAAGGAAGGTAGAATGCTATAGTATCACCTGGGTCCCAAAGTTAGTTAGATTAGGAATATTCTTTTGTAACTAGCATTGTATATTTTGGAAAAGGAATATTCTTTTTATAAAGGAATGTATAATCTGTAAAGTACATTTCATATAGGTCAATATATTAGAAAGGGTCATTTGTTCTATAATGTATTAGAAAGGAAAGCTATCATAGGCACATGTACAAATGTAATTTACTGACTGACATACCTCATGAATGGTCTATATAAATAGGTATTGTGAATTACAAAAGAGAGTTTTTTGGAGCCAAAAACTATTTGTAACTTTTGAGAAAATTAATATAAGAAATGAGTTCTACAAAGTTTGCCCATGTTTTCTTGTGTGAATTTTTATCATGGTTTCTCTCTCATTTTTTGATCTTATCTTCATATTGGAATGGTTCTTATGAATTTTGGATGTGCATCTTTAAATACAAATTTGGTAATGCCAGATTAATTGAAAGTTCTTAGGTTTACTTCACTTTATTTTCTCTTCTTACATCTGGGCTAATGTTATTTACTTTCTAGGGTAAAATTCTTAAAGTAAATCTTATTCTTATTTGTATCTTTTCATACTTTCCATAGATGTTTGACTAATGTGTGGTAGGATTTGAGATTATGCTACTTCATGTTGCACATGTGTTAAATACATGTTTAGATGAAATTTGAACTTTGTCATAATGTTTGAAACAAAGATCAACAACAATAATCTTTTCTACCCTACCCTTCCTTTCACTCCTTTTTAATCAATCACCTTAGATCAATTTCATTGTGAGTATTCATCTTAGTTTAGCTTTATACTTAGGTTTTGATCAAAATTCACTTAGATTAGCATAATTAATCTTTAAAATAAAAGATAAACTATCAATCCACGGTGGCTCCCAACACTAACTAATATAAATTTTTGAAATAGTCATTTAGCTTGGCCGATAATCGACCACAAATCTCAAGAAGATTTGAACCAGTAATTCATGAAATGGATTCTTTAAATCTAGAAATGAGAAGTTTTTTTTAAACACTATATCAACCTATTGATACATTTAGGTTCATCAATAGGGGAAAAATTGGTGCTATAAGGAGGGCCACTTAAATCTTTGAAAATTTACATCTTTGCTAATTTTGGTGAATTATGTTCAAAGATTGATGTATTCTTTACATATTTATGTTTTTTAGCATATTTGTGTAAAGATCATTGATCTTAATTATTTTACACTAGTCTTTATGCTTATTTATACAAAGATAGATATTCTTCAAAGATTCATGAATAATTATGGTAAACATAGCTTAAGATCTCTGAATCTAAGGCATTTGAGGTTAGTAATAGTTGTTTCATTCAAAGATAGATTGGATCTATATAAATTTGAGATTATTTGAGTTTTAAACATGTAATTTAATTCATATTTATGTGTTTGTACACATATTTAAGCTAATTTATTTGAATATTGATGTAATTTAATATTATTTATACATATTTTTGCAAACTTTGCTTAATGTGCAAGTATGATCATCATTCTTTATAAAGATAAGACTTACACATTATATTTTAAATAGGGTTCAAAGCTTTAAATCTATAATTTCCAAGGATACATACCAAATCACATTTATAGACAAGGGTTCCCCTTCTTTAATTATGATTCCATAAGATAACTAGTCAAGATAAAGGTAAATCATAGACTTTCAAAGTCTCAACCAACTTCACCAATTCAGGGTGCTCTTATGTTCAATCCCTATCAAGGTATGGCTTGGATAGGTGGTTCTTTAATCAATGTTTTAGGTGTGGTACATGAAGTTTCACATAATCCAAAAAATTATTTACCTAATTTTAGTCCTAATGGTTTTATAACTACTAAAGAACACATTAAATCCTTCAAAGCTTCTTTAAGACTTTTGAATGTTGTTCATGAAGATGTGACATACAGATTGTTCCCATTTACTTTCAAAGACATTGCATATGAATGGTTTTTGAACCTTCATAAAAAACAAATATCTAGCTAAATTATTTTAATAATTAATTCATTTATTAGTTTGTCAAAATCATTATTCCATGTGTCTTGTACCAACAGTTTACCATAGTCAAAAGAGACTCAAATGAGCCCATAAGAAAATTTAATGCTAGATTCTAGAAATTTTTTAAAAGAACCACAGCTCCTTAAAGACCTAATGAGGCTATATCCTTAGAGACATACAAGGATTCCTTGGATACCATGAATTATGTGTTTCTCAAAATATCTACTTAGATCATTAATACACTAGCCCTAGCTTATGTTGAAGTTGTGATCAGTAATGATCAGATGCAACCCTAGGGCCAAATGATATATAGTATTACCAAAATTAATCAAAAATTGCCTATTTATAATGTCATTCCCAATTCCAATAAAAATATGTCTACCTTAAATTAGCTTCTAGTTCTAAACCAATTGCCTTTGAACCATGCACATCCTGGCCAAAACCTGGGATTCTTGAGCAACTCTACCAGTAGATCTCATTCACAAGAATAGAGAGATTTGATGTTTGTAACCAATAAAAATACTCAAGTTCATAATTATGAGTCACCCAAAAATTATAATTATTCTATCTTGAAGATGGTTCAAAAGCTAAGCACTTATTTCATTCAGCTACAAAAGCAAGTTGGCAATACTGGGGAAAATTCCAACAGGAACATTTCTTTCCAAAGGTTTAATAGGCCTTCAAATAGATTTTAAAATAACAAAAAAATGTCCATAATAATTGGTCGTCTATTAATAATAATATATGTGATATAAATCTTGGTTATGTAGTTTTCCTTGATTATTATAGACTGCATTATAGTTTAAAACATGGTGAATTAGATTGTCTAGAATTTTACAATATTTTTGAAGATTTTCAAGAATAATTGGATATTTACAACTTGTTCCTAATAAATACAATGGTGTAGGTACCTCAAGTTGTTAAATTTCATCTATATATACCAATTCAACTCTCATGGTGGAGACATTTGATTTCACATTCCAAGAAGAGAATGAGCCTAAGGATATCCCTGAAGAGATTCATGTTTTTAGTAATATCTGAAGAAGACCTATACTCTAAGGAATAGGGAGAAAAAAAACCTTTGAATACCTCAACTCCACCAAATAATTTTAATACTCTTGTTACTAGATCAGATAAAAATCTATAGCCTTCGAAGGGAAGTAACTCTAAACCTAATGTTGATACATCTAATTCTTCCAATAGGACTAGATATAATATAGTAGAGGATATGAAAAATATCAATGATAACATTAATTTATATGAGTTGACTCATATTATAGAAAAAATAGGTCTATTGTTATAATATTTTTCCAATTATCCTGGTAAGTGTCAAAATGTTTCACATGCTAACATTGTAATACACAAAAATAGGGTAAGAATTTGCATAATTGTTTGTTAGATTATAGTACATCTAAAAATATTATGCCTAAGGGTATTTAATAATAATTAGGTTTAACTCTAATTAAACTTGATAGGTTTATGACTAAATTAGATAAATCAAGAGTTAAATTGATTGATGAATTATTGAATGTTCACGTGCAAATTGCTTCTAAAGTAAGGATCCAACAATTAATGGGCATCCAAGTAGTGGAAATTACTAATGCATATAGAATGATGATAAGAAGAGATTATAATATATCATTTGGTTACATGCCAATTGATAATACACATATGTGTTCACCTTGGAAAGGAGTTCTAAATCAGATCAGGATAGAAAGGGAACCTAAAATGAAGCATATGATTACTAAATATAATGCAACCAATGAGATGGTCAACATGGTTAACTTAGATCTAGGTGTTTACACTCTTTAAACCAAAAAGGTATGTGACTCTAAAACTTTTCATGCCATGCCTAGATTATGGAAGTTGTATTTTGATGGTATTAGATGTAAATCAAGTTTTGAAGTAGGAGTGGTATTAATCAATCCCATTGAGAAAGAATACAATGCCTCTTATAAATTTTTGATGTAGGTTTTATGCACACCACAACTATAATGAGGTAGCCTCTAATGTTTTAGGATCTCAATGGAGGTAAACTACACTCTAGGGCATGAGTTATAGGTATGCGATCTATTACAACTTGTTGATGGAATAGTTGGTAGGGTATGCAGGTTGTTGACAAGTTTTTTGGATAGAGGTATGGTTCTTAAAGGATTATGAATATTTATGTGATTTGGATGGGTGGTTGGATTCTAATATATAGTGGGTAGGTCTCAAAAAAAAACTCAAAAAGGAGGGAAGGTTAAGGTAGAATGAAAGCTTTTGTGGTTTTTAAGAATCACTCCATTGGCTAGTTTCTAAAGAGACAAGTGCTCTCAGAATGTATGCCTATTTCTAGTAGTGATTATACACATAGTCAAACATGGCTAAGAAGTCTAAGGAGATAAATATTTAGGAAGTTCATAGGCCTCAAAAAAATGTTTCTCCTTTTAGAGTAGATGTTGTACACCTTTAATTAATAGATTATGGCTCAGGATAGTGAAGTTTATGAGGTAGTTATTGCACACACACATAGAAATTAAATCCAAGAAAGCACTCATGCACAATAATAATTATGAATCAATTTGAACTTAAATATCTTAACCAATATATTTACTAATCTTTCAATATATATTGCACATATACATATATGTACATCAATCAAAATAATCAAGAATCCATTCATAATTTTTGCACACTAAATATTATTGAAACATACAATCAATGAAAGTAACAACTAATTACATAGAAATTGGAAAGAAAATATACAAACATATTTACTGATGATCAAAATTGATGTTGATCCTATATTCAAAAGAATTCTAACTAAAATCTAAGTTGGATTATAATTTTTTATATGGACTTGGGGAAGGGATCACCTCATCCTCTAAGTTTATGAAAGGTCATTACATGTGATAGTCATAACATACATTCTAAATATGGTCTAAAACCGTATAAGATTCTACTTACAGTTATCAATTTGAATTACCCTATGTCAAAGATATGTAGCATATGCATGAAGATAATGGTAATTTTTTTTACAATCATAGTTTAAAATATATTCAAACTTTAGAATATGCATCATTTACCAAAATTGTACATGTCTCCCTTTATAGGTTGTGAGAACAACCTATTGATCTTTTAGATTAGACACCTTTAAATGAAACTCAAACATATACATGAAGGACCAAAAGTACTTTATTAATGTTTTAGAACTATGTCACTAATGTCAACTATGACTAATTTGAACTATGCATTGCATATTCAATTATGATTTTTATAGAATCTAGATCTTCACTTTTATATTATATGTTTAAATTAAAACGTGCATATTCATAATCTAGCTTAACTTTGAGACCCAATGTCTATTGATAAGTATATCTAAAGTGTCTAAACATATACATATTCTATCCATAATGCCCTACTATTTTTTAAAATGTCACGTGTCAACACCTAATTGAGTTTAGGATATTTGAAAAGTTGACCTAGGATTTGCACAATCAATCCTTTGCATGATAGAACATGAGTGTGCCACTTAGCAACTGCTCAAGGATTTTGAGCTCTATGTACTAGTTTCTCTACTTCTTCCCATGTGTCATTAGATATGTGTACTGGGATCCCATGATGGTGACACTTGTCACTCCCATAGATCTTTGACATTTCAACTCGCTCTCATGTCATTTGATCAAATGGGCCTAAGCAGATGCATGTCATAAGATCTTGGCTTAGACCTTTTGACTTGTACTTCGACTATGTGGGTATGCCACATAGAAATTCTCTTTTTAATCTAGAACCTTTTAAAAGTCTCCATGGATCTCACATCATTGGATCAACTATACAAATCAATGTAAACTATTGATCTTCTAGGTCTACTTAACATTTAAATCCAAATGGGTAATTTACTATGTTAAATTTGATGTTCACATGATCATCAAATGATGTCCTCATGATTATAAATGACATTTGCATGACTATAAAATTTAATTCTGTAAATTAGTCATTTACAAGGTTAAATTTGACATTCACATGACCATCAAATGACATCCTTGTGACCATGAAATGATGGTCGGGTGAATTTCAAACTTTATCTCATAAGTTTGACAAATTTCAAGGTTAAATTTGACATTCACACAACCATTAAATGATTTACTCATGAAAATTTAATGACATCCACATGACTATCAAAATAAATATCATTAACTTGACATGTGTCATTTCTTTTGGATCCCCTACTCCTACAAACATAAGCAAAAAATGACTTAGCATAATACTTTTGGGAAATAAGTATAAAGGACCCTACATGAATGTTCTAGCCTAAGGTCTTAGTATTAGTAAAATATGATTTGGACTTGGGATAAAAATATATAAAATATCTCCTACATTTAATCTCGATGACCTAGCATAGAATAATATTATTGAGACCCTTGGCTAAAATATTAAATTATGCTCAAGACATAATAAAAATGATAATCTAAGCAAGGATGCCACTTGGTAGTATGTTATTGGTCTCAAGGGAATTATTATAGGGGAATTGTTTCAATTTTTTTATGTGAGGGAATTATTTTAGACAAAATGTCTATAATAATTCTCCTAAAGGGTCATTTCATCAGACAAAATGTCTGAGACACAAAGTTTAAAGAATTTGTTTTAGAAAAAATGTCCACAATAATTATCTTGAAGACTCAATTCTCTTAGATAAAATGTCTGAAGGAATGTTTGAAGGGATGGTCTCAAAAGGGCTAAAGGGCATGATGTTTTAGACAAAAGGTCTAAAAGAATTGGTCGAAGGGAAAAAGGACCTAGGACAAAAGCCCCAAAGGGTAAATGGTCACTTCAAAAAGGGATGAAGGGTCATTTTTAAAATGTCCAAAGGGTAAGTGGCCACTTTAAAAAGGGCCAAAGGGTTATGTTCAAAATATCTGAATGGTTGGTCCAAAAATTTTGAGGGGTATGTGCCCTTGTGGGAATTATTTTAGGTCTTTTGTGTTAGACAAAATGTCTAAGATACAAATTTTGAAGTAATTATCCTAGGGCAAAAGTCATAAAGGATAGGATTGTAAGTCAAAAATGCTTGAGACAAAAGTCCCAAAAGGCATGTTTAAAAGGGTCAAAGGGTCTACTTCATGACAAAAATGCCTAAAGGGTCTCCTTCATATGGTATATTTTGATGGGAAATGTCCTAAGACAAAAGTCTTGAAGGGTAGGTTGTGTAAAACTCAAAGGGTATGTTTATTTTCTTAGGGATGATATCTTGGATAAAATGTCTAAAGGAATTCAATTAGCATGAGGAAAGTGTTTTAGATGAAATATCTAAAGGAAAGGTTCAAAAAGGAAAGGATGTAGGACAAAAATCTTGAAGGATAGGTGTGAAGGGGCCAAAATGTAATTGCAAAAGGTTTGAAGGAATTCTATCAAGAAAAAAAGCCACAACAAAAAAGTTGAAGGACATGTTGCATGAAGCCAGAAGCATAGGTTTAGAAGGTTGAAGGGCATTTCAAAATTTCCAAAGGAATATGTGTCCTTGACAAAACTTCCATAGGGTAAGTCAAAGGGCAAAAAGGCCCAAGAAAAAAGTCCTAAAGGGTATGTCTATAGGGAATTAGGTGTATCAATAAAATTATTTGAAAACCAAATTCCATTGGGCAAAGGGCCCACAAACCCAATTCCTTTAGGTAAGTTATTCTAGACAAATTTTTTGAAATAATTTCCCTAATATAGATATGTTTGTGACAAAAGTCTTAAAAGAATAATTCCCAAAAGGATAGCAAAGTTAGCCCATGCAAACATAAGGTCCACAACAATTAGCTCAAAATAAAAAAACCTGATAGAACAAAAGATTTAGTCTATGGAAAGATAATACCAATGCTAGCTTACCAAAGTATAAAAGGCCAAATCATGATATTTTCCTATTTTTTGCATAAACATATAGAATAAAGGGCTCAAAATCAAGATAATGTTCTTAAAAAGTGGGTCTCCATTTTCTTATGGGAAAAGAGGGTATGTTAAGTAGAACACAAACACCAATTCCCATTCACTAACAATCTCATAGAGTATGAAACACTTATTCTTGGATTATAGTTTGTAATTAAACACAAGGTCAAAGAACTATTAATTTTTGGTGATTCTGAGCTAGTAGTCAATCAAGTCAAAAGTAAATACCAATAGAAGCTATCGTATCTTAATAAATATAAATTTAGATTTTAGGACTTAATTGAATGTTTTGATGATTTTAACATTGTGTTTATCCCTAGGGAATAAAATAAGGTTGCCAATGAACTTGCTTCAATTGTAGCCAACCTTATGCCCAATCAAGGTTCCAAGTTATAAATACTTACCATTGAATCAGTCCCATGATCTTTAGTGATAGATAATTTCAACCATTTACAAGTATTCAGTGATGATTAGTAGATCATACACTTGGGAATAATAGATTTTTATTCCTATTTTAGTTAAGGGTCTAGATTAATAAATTAGTATAGAATATAGAAATAAATATAATCCTAATTTGTGTAACTATTTATCTTTTTCACCTTTCTAAAAATAGTAATAAATAAGAAGAAATATAACTTTGATATAAAATAGACTAAGATGGTTGATACAGAGGTTGAAAATGGCTATGCAAGATTGGGAAGGTGTCGTAAACCTAAATATGGATTTTTTTTAGTGAAAGTATAGGATAACTAAAAGGTGGATGCTTTGGTGTCTATCACTATTGTCCATTCTTGCTTATATTTTCTAAACTAATCATAATTACCTAAAAAAAAAATAGGTAGTTATGTGGTGCCTCTATAAATGTGCCTATGAAAAATCAAGCTTTGGTTATCGATAAAACTCACTATGGAGCTAATTTTGTCTTCAACCCCTAACCCTCCATCATGCTTTGATAAAATGATATTTGAGTCACTTGATAAAGATGGGGTTTAGTGTGAAAGATTTACTTAACATGCCATCCACACCCATTGTGTGGGCATGCTACCCACATACCAATACTTTGAAGATGAATCAAGCCATATGTAGTTCTCCCACGTAGTATACTTTATGAAATAATGTGATGTAGATACAAATGTCAATTGATAGTATTCGAGGTGGCTAGGGACTGTTATGAGGATTAGAGTATGTTTCCAACTATGTTGGGTGATTATGTACAATAATAGGGAAGTTTACCTTAGTGCTTTATTTGTATTCTTACTTACTTTGTAATTTTGGTCACCTCCTTTATAAATGAGATTTGAGTGGGGTTTTATAGGGAATAATTGATCATGGGTTAGATGTATTTGTGATAAGCTAACCTAATTAAGGACAAATATCATATGAAAATGACTATTGGGGCTCAAAATATAGATGTACAAGACCGTAAAAAATGGGACACTTCTCTATTGGGAACTATAGTCCAAATGGGGTGTTCTTATCCTATAGGCTCAAGACTTGGGGGAAAAAGATTGGCATGGGGGAATATTTTTTGGCTGAGGTGGAATGATCATTTAGAAGATTCTAGATTATTGGAAATGAGAAAAAAAAAAGTGTCTATAAGGGTCTTAAGAGCATGCAAAAAGGACCTATGGATAGGGTGTCACAAGCCACACTCAAACTACCAATTTGGATATTTTATAAGACTACATTTGCCACCCTTTTATTCTAGTGATAAAGTAAAGCAAAATACTAAGATAAAGGAAAAATAGAAAGTCTACCTAAACTTACTTACAAGAGTGAAGCCCACAAAGATGTGTGATGATGAGTGTGCATAGAGAGAGCATAACATGAAGCGTAAATCTAAAAGAGAAAACAAGGAGTAGATCAGTTCTTACTAGACATGCTATGTCTAAAATAAGAATTTATAAAGGCTAGGTAAAAGAGAGAGGAAGAGAAAGGAAAAAATACACCTCACCGAGTATATGAACCAATACAAAACCTGTTATGATGTTGAATGATGTACCAAGAGTAATATCATGAATGGATTTGAGTGCTCAATTCCCTAAGGGTGGCTCAAGAATACAAAGGATGAACCATTATCTCCATCATCACCCATTATGTAATGAATCTATGTGACCATGCATGTTTTAATTGATGTTTGGAATGTGTGTCCAATCCCTCTAAGTAGGTGGCTCAATAATACAAAGGCTAGCTAGTCCTTTGGATCCATTGTTGTCCACTAATGTAAACTATGAACTTATACTAGTATGTGTGTTGTATGAGATGGCTCATGAATCCCATGAATGCTCTATAATATGATAATGTGGTGTGGATATTTGAATGTGTACTAAGAACTAGGCCAATCTTGGCCACTTTGAAAGGTGGAGATTAAGTTTATATGAAACCCATTCTAAAACTAAGAACTAGGCTTATATGAAAGCCACTCTAAAATGATGTGAACCACATATAAATGGAATAAGGCATGCAACTACTAAGAATAATTGGGTAATACAATTAACTAGAAATAAAATAAGGAAAATGTGTTATGCATATTTCCCCTAATTACTTGTGTCTGTAACATGGATATCAATCTGGAAGTTGTACCAACTGCCCAATCCAAAACTAGAAGTGAGAGACATCATATCACATATTATGCCCCTTATATCTAGATAATTTAAGGAAAACTATAATGAAACTACCAAGTCTAAACTAAACTACAGCTGATAAAACTATAATTGACTTCACCTTTCTATTTGTTTCTAAACATTTTGGGTTTTTTGTTGTTTGGATAGGAGTGCCAAAAAGTGGACACTTTTCTATAGGGCATTGTAGTCCTAATGAGGTGCTCTTGTCCTTTACTACTTTTGATGAATATTTTGTGTTCATCACTATTTTTTTGGTTTGTTTTGTATGTTTTAAATTTTGATTATTTTTTTGAGTGCATCTAAAAATTGATTTTGATTGGTAGAGGGCTCTAATCTCTGTGACAAAACCCCTATTTATTGCCCTCTCTTCTGAGGGTAGGAATGAAGACCCTATAATGACTACCATTAGAATAAATATCCCTTTAAGTGTGTTATGCTATGAAATACATGATATAACAATGATAATCTAAAATCTATCTCAAGATATAACATAGTTTTTATTGGAGATTGTTAGATCAATAGGGGTATGCCTATATAGATGTAACAAAGTAATAGCATGTGTAGCATATTGATCTAAAAATAGAAATCTAGTTAGTTTTCAAGGAGTAATAGAGCATCATGCCCATCATGGTATCCAAGAAGGTAAGATAATGTATGATGTGGATCATGGTATTGTAAACAATTGAGAATCAAACAAGAACACAAGGAAAGAAGCAAGAAGAATATAAAAGAGGCCAAGGGGCCAAGTAAATAAGGGACATGGGTACATGTCACTCAAACATGGAAAGCATACATACAAGGCATGTTCAAATACATACATACACATACAATTAAAAATAAGTAATATTGGCCAGCATTTACAAGCGTACAAGTAAAAGACATTAGCAAATATCCTAAGGCACACACAAGTAACAAAATAGGAACTGCGAAATTCAATCACATCTAACTACTAAAATAAAAAAAGGAAGGCATGTAAATTCTAGAAATACTATCTCATCTAACTGATCAAAGTAAGAAGTGAAATTATTCAAAACATGTAGTATAAGACTAGGTAGATTTTAAGAAATACACAAGTGTTATATACTAGTGACTGTCGATAGAATAATATGTGTAGGCTAGTAATTAATGTACATAAATATGATTACTAAAGTGTGTGGTATAGGAATAACATAACATGGATGGTGTAGTCATGTATAAAATACCCTCAGTGGGTAGATATGTTGATGTAAGTCTTGAATGTAGAAGTAAGATGCCCCTTCAATGGGTAGAATAAAGCAATCAAGGATCTGGGTATGACTGCACACACTCAAATAAGATCAAGTGAAGTATGGTAAGGTAGATAAATTGATAAATAATAGCATATAATAACAAAATGTAAGTCTAGCATGGTATTAGAAATGTAAAACATGGATAATGTGTATAATTGAAAAAAAATTGGTGTTTTTGAAATATTGTATTATTTTTATATTTTGACATGTTATATTATTTTTGGTATTTTAAAATATTGTATTGTTTTTGGTACTTTTAAATAAGATATGTATAAGTAATCATAAGTAAACTATATACAAGACAACAAAAGAAATTATGTACAAGTAAGTTGAGAAATTATGTATAAGAAAGACTAAGAAGAAATGATACTAAATGATGAGTCTCATAAGAGACTCCCTATTATGGTGTCATGTATCAAGGAGAGGGGTCATGCATGACCATGAAGCACAATGGAAGGGCTAAGACTATGACTCTAAAAACTATGTATGCCATAAGTGATCTAAAATATCTATAGTGGAAACTGACTATGGGGTCCCCCTATAACTTTGAGAAGTGGATGCAACTATGGGGCTCTTAGGGAACCATATGGTATTAAAATAATCTCTTTGAAAATGTGCTCTATGTGTAGAGGCATGAGACGTCAATTATATCACCCTAGGTGTGAATAATGTAGTTGAAAACTATCTAGAGTCTTGAAACTATCACTAATGTAGTGGTTAATCTAAGAGAGGCCTCTATGGAAGTGTATGAACTCTCTATGTTGGTGATGGAAGCCTCAAATGTGTCTAGATCTCAATTGGAGGAAGAACTATAACTATTGGAGGAGCTAAAACTAGTGACTATAAATTATGAGATGGCTTTGAAGTGGGGAGTGGTAACTCATATAGAACTCCACCAATTTTAACAACCTAATTAGTGCGAATGAATTTCATGTATCTATCAACTTTAGAAGGTATTACACAAAGTTTCTATATCCATGGTTGACCAGGAAACATGTTGCAGGCTCCTACACTGGGAACAATAGAAAATGGTGTGGTAACATATACTAAACCAACCTATAGAGGAAGTATAATCTCACCTAATGAACTCTCTATGTCTCCACTAAATCCATTGATAACTATGTCTATCAGGGTGATATCCTACTCTGAATATCCTAAATGCTACACTAATATCATAGTGAACATGTTCAAACTGGATCCATTGTTTATGAGAATCTTATGAATGGGATGGTGATTATTGTAGGTTCTAATAAAGAGTGCATAGTAATCTGAATCATCTTCAACTATCTCCTATTTTGAGATGGAGATGAAAGGTCTAGTTAGAACTCTAGAATTATACATACCAATCATGTTCCTCAAAGGACATGACTCAAACAAAGGTGCTTGGTATGTATTTAGTGGAGGGTGTGCATGATATGTATGGTGAACACCTATTATGTCCCTTATCTCTTATTTAGAATGTTGTGGGAAAGGATCTAAGAAAAATTTTAGAGCCTTGTCCTATGTTTATTTTACTTGAGGAGGCTGAACTGGAGTGCCAAGATCAATAATGTTGCCCTCTATTAAGTATTGTATCTTATGTTGCAAACTAATGCATCTATTAATTATGTGGCCTAGTGCCCTATGAAAATTGTAGAATGCATTTTGATCATATCCATGTGGAAGAGGCTTTGTCATATCAACTTCTCAAATAGGAAGGAGAGATATGACATTGCATTCTAATAGCTATTGTAAGACTCTGGCTAGAGATATTAGTAAATTCGTAAAGGCTCACCAAGGATGTGTTAATAAAACCACTCATTGAGGGGGATCTAAAGCTACATCAACTGTAGGTTGGTTTTGACTTTTACTATCACTAACCTTTAATTTTTAGGGTACTTTATTATTACTCTTGTTTATTGTTTTTGATATACTTATGTACTTGAGTTTGCCCATTGAAATTAATTTGACTTCCCTTTCCTTTAGTGTATGACATAATTCAATGAAGGAAGAAAACTTTTTGAACATTATTGACTCATGCAAAGTTGGTAGAAGACTCTATTTGAAGAGGTCTTATAATTCTTGATCGGCCATAGAGCTAGTTATTTTAGCCAAGATAGTCTTATATTTAAGAACATAATCTATGAGATTCTCATTTGACCTTTATTTCTATTATGAAACTTGGGCATAAAAAACCTTGTCACATATGTTAATGTTGAAATGAACTAGGAACATGTTATCTAAATGATTGAATTTTTTTATCAAATGATTCGATAGACTATAGAACCACTGTAAAGCATAATCTTTTAAACTTCATAGAAATAACTTGTTTAGTAACTAGTCATTTGACACATAGTCCAAGAATGTTACATGAAAAGCTCTCAAATGTGTCTTTGTATCACCTGTACCATTATATAGAGTGAGCTTGGGTTGAAAAAAACCTGGTGGCAAGGGTGTAGAATCAATATGGCATGTCAATGGCGTATGAGGTAGAGCAAAAGATTCCAAAGCTTGTGTTGGTCTAGAGGCACCTTGATTAATTTGTATCACCTTGGATTGAATAAATTTCATCTATCATATAAGGGTATCCACATCAGGAGGAAAATATGTACTAGCCATAATTGGTGGCGCCACATAGGAAGGCTGGGCTGCTATAGGGGTTATTGAGACATATATTCCCCCATAGTGTCATTCATAATTGGTTACTCTGAAGGAATGGAAGACTTAAATTTCTTAATCTTTTTAAGTTCCATGATATATTTTAAGATAATGACATGATCTTAGTGTTGTTCCCTAAGTCTCTCTCTAAAACTCTATAGAATCAAATCTTTGTTGATGACAACATAATTATCAACAATAGGTGGAAGTGGATTAGTAACATGAACATCATTGTTATTCTCATACTACTCATTATCAAAAATATCCTCACAAAAATTAGTGTAATCTAGATGTGTAGGATCTATAGTAGGAAACTCAGCTAGTTGTTTATCCATGGTATATGGATGGGTTAGAGCAATCTAGGTGAATTTAGAAGGATTGCCACTAAGTCTTGTACTTCATCTCAAAGGAAGAGATGAAAGGAGCTTAGGTGGCATAAGAAAAACAACTGTAAAAATTAAAGAAAAGATTAAATAAATGTAATCTAGGATTGAAAAAATAGTGAATTGAAATATTCATAAAAAGGATACGAATCTTACTAACATGTAAGGTGACACCTCAAAATCATAAGGACCTAGTATATTCAACTAGGGTTTGAAATAAATGATTTTTTTAAATTACTATGGTGAATTTTAAAAATTGAATTTGAAATTATGATTTATACATGCAGGAAAAATTAGAAGAATATTGTTAAAATCAGCAAGGAATTTTCCCTAGGGTTTTTATGTGCAAATGAAGTAATTCAGGTTCACCAAATGATTTAACTTATTTTTGAATAATGGAGTTTTATTCTTATTTTAGTTATGGGTCTAGATTAATGAATTAGTAAAAAATATAGAAATAAATATAGTCTTGATTTTTGCAACTATGTGTCTTTTTCACCTTTCTAAAAATAGAAATAAATAAGAAAAAATATAACTTAGCTAGAAAATAGACTAAGATGGCAGATATAGAGGTTAAAAATGACTATGTAGGACTAAGAAGGTGTTGTAAACCTAAATATAGATTTCATTGGGTAAAAGGATTGGAGCACCAAAAATTGGATGCTTTAGTGTCTGATGTTATTATCTATTTCTACTATTGTTATCTAAACTAATCAAAGAGACTTGAAACTTTTTAGGTAGTTATGTTGTGCCTATGAAAAATTGAGCACTAGTTGTCAAATAAAATCACTATAGATCTAGTTTTATCTTCAAGCCCCAACCCTCCATCATACTTAGATAAAATGATATTTGAGTCACTTGAGAAAGAAGGGCATTAGTGTGAAATATGTACTAAACATGCAATCCACACCGCTTGTGTGGGCACGCTACCTGTATACCAATATTTTGAAGAGGGATCAAGCCATATGTAGTTCTCCCACCTAGTGTGATTTGTGCAATAGTGTGATGTAGATATAAATGTCAAATTGATAGTATTTAAGGTGGCTAGGGATTGGTATGAGGATTTGAGTATGTTTGTAGTTGTATTGGGTGATTGTGTGCAAAGAATATGGAAATTTGCCTTAGTGCTTTGTATTATTGCTTTCTTTGTAATTTTGGTCACCTCATCTATAAATGAGTTTTGAGTGGGATTTATAGGGAATAATTGGTCATGGCTTAGATGTATTCACACTAGGCTAACCTAATTAAGGATAAGGACCAAATGAAAATGAAAATGACCATTGGTGCTCAAAGTGCAAATGGATATGACCACCAAAAATGGGGCATTTATCTATTAGGTGTTATATTCCAAATGGACCACTCATGTCCTATAGGCTTGAGACCTGAGGGAATAGGACTGTCATGGGGAATACTATCTAGTTGAGGTGAAATGATCATTTTGAAGGTTTTAGATGATTAGTAATGATCAAAAATATGTCTAGAAGGGTCATATTAGCATACAAAAAGGACTTATGGATGGGTTGTCACAAGCCACACTCAAACTACCAATTTGGATATTTTATAAAACCATAACTACAATGCAATGAACCTAGGTTCCCAACGTTAACCGTAATTGGTGAATATTGGTACAACCTACACAAGCATTAAAACTGAGAGATCCAAATATTTTATGACCAAGTATGGGGATGTAATAGCCTGGTCCTATGATGAATTAAATATATTTGATCCTAGGGTCGTAACACACACCATACCTCTAAAGGAAACATGCAAGCCATTTAGGCAAAAATAAAGGCCGCCCAACCCTATCTTAGAACCAATGATATACAAAGAGGTCAAGAAGTTAATAGATGCTAAGATAGTGTTTCCCATTAGACACTCCACTTGGTAGCTAACCTAGTACCAGTCAGGAAGAAAAATGGTGAAATCAGATTATGCATTAATTTTAGAAATATAAATAGAGAATCTAAAAAGGATAATTACTCTTACATTATCTTGACCAAGTAATCCAAATGATTCCTAGTTATGCTATGATGTCTTTTCTTGATGAATTTTTAGGGTATAATTAGGTGCTAGTGAACAAGGAAGATAGGATGAAAACTGCATTTACTACTAAGTGGGACACTTTTGCCTATTAAAAAATGACCTTTTGATTGATAAATTTATGTGTAACCTTTCATAAAGTAATTTATCATGAATTTGAATGCCTTATAATTGAGTTATAGACACTGAAATCGTGTCTATCCCTTGGTTATCCTCCCCTTGGTCTCCTTGGTCCACCCCCTAGACATTCCTAACCCACACACTTATTAATTTAGAATAAATTAAATATTTTAAATTAATAACCCCCTTGACACATCACCCATGCCTCCCTCACCCCATGCCAAATCTTAATTACTTAAACCCCATTTCATCCCTCCCACTAACCTCTCATGCTCAGTTAATCTGCCTTGGACCATTTTCCAATGACAGTTAGACCTGGCAGTTTGAAGAATGGGCAAAAAGGCTAAAAATAGCCTCTTTTCCCATTCTTTAGCTACTGACATCGGTCATTATTCAGTCGACGTTGGTGGTTTTGCCGACGTCGGTTCCTTTAAGACTACATTTCTGCTTTTGTTGCCAGCGCCCTCCACGAACGTGAATTCTCTGGCTTCAGACTTCAAGCTTTCTCGCTCCTCAACTTCTTGTAGGTATTATAATTTCAATAGCACTCTCCAGGCTTAGAGGTTTTGCTCCAATCATTCTACACTAGATTGAAGATTGCACGACACCTCCAGCATCAACCACAATGGAAACAGGCCTCCTGCACCTATGCCTCTCCACCCACAGCTAAGTATCTGTATTGGTCTTATTTTAATATCTTTTTAAATACATTAGAAATCAAATTACTATCCATTTCCAAGCATTCTTAACACAACCCAGTCTATTCTTCTTGGAGAGGCTGAAAAGCCTTCTCTCACCCTTATCTTTCTTTTTGCTCCTATTATCCATTCGGTCCCTTTTTAGCCACACTCTTTGTCTTGTTGACCCAGAACCGGCCACTAAAACTCCCACAGACACCCCAAACCACTTTGCTGACCACAAATAGCCTTGAAACTCATCCAAAGCCTTATTACCCTAACTGATGCTAGCCACTAGGCCCATTTCCCCTACTGATGTTGGCAGACTAATCGACGTCGGAGACCTTAACCAACCGATGCCAGCGACTGTGGAAGACAGATTTCCACATATAGGTACATATTTATTTCTATTTCTTTTGTTTAGTCTTTTATCATTTCCTTTTCTTGCAACATTTTGTTCTTTATCACTCAGTGGACTGTCATCCTTCTAGGAAGTCTTTGCTCTTCTGGGATCAAGCATTGCTTGGCAGTCCACCACCTATCTATCTAACAGTCTTCTTGTTTAAGTCCCTCTTATCTATAGGTGTCATCCTCCATAGCCAAAGAAGAGTCCCCTCAATGTCTGGATATGGTGTGTAGACCTCATCTAGGTATCATCTAACCCTAGACCATTACCTTAGTTTCTTATTTCTTTTGAATGTGGAAAAGCAAAAATAGTTAGAAACATTCTGGCACACCTGGTGGGACCCTACGACTTTTCCTTGGGTTCATACTTTTTCTTCTAAACAAAATTTTCATATAGGTGAATTAGGTCTCTTCTTGCACTCTTTTCTTTTATCTCTTTTGAAAGACACTATCATCAAAGTTAAAAAGAATCATATTTTTTCTTTCTTTTATACATCTAGAGTAGTGAAATTCATACTCTTCAACCTTTTCTCCACTTGTCTGCATCTAAACACACATTTCAATTTGGGCTTAAAATCTATTGCATTTCATTTCTACTTGAATGCATATTTAATCCACACATCTAGTAATTAAAACCACATCATGAATTAATCGTAGCACACTTATGTTACACTACCAGACCACTTTCACAATCAAACATCTAAACATACTTGAGACAAGGTTCGACTAGGATTTCATCATCTAGCAGATACCTTACCCTTCCTGGCAATCCTAATTGGACTTCACTACCAAGGGGAAATCCCACTATGTTCTCTGGTAGAGTATAAACTCTAGGGGAAGTATATACTGGCTAAGTGGCCAAGCTCGGCTCTGGGTTTGTGAAGTAAGGGGAGCAAGCTCCTAGCACTAGGCCACATACGAAACCTAACATAGACATTGAGCACCAAAACTAACCTAAAACCAACCTTAGACTACTTCTTCTAGGACCCGTTCTAAAATCCAACTTCTTAAACACACTCTAAGGCATAAGCCAATAAGACTCTAAAAATTTATTGTTAGTAATTTAACATTTAGGGTCTGCTTGTCTTCATCTTCTTTTCTATTCTTATCTGGTTGTTTGAGCTAATAAGGACATATTACCTTGCCTTGAAGGGTTTTGACACGTATTCAAACCAAGACTCTTGTTGACCACACGAGGCAACAACTGCTCCTGCCTTCGCCTTCCATAACCAGTCCTCTAATGGAGTATCATTCAGAGACTGAATGAACTCCTACCCAACTGACCCTAACTCAGCCTCCCATTATCCTTGAGGGGGACCAAGACTTCAAATGGTTCCTTGACCTCAATGTTAAGGTCCTTCAACACTATCTCGTGTGAAGTCAAATGTGAGACTCCTTAGGCAACCCAATTTATGGGATGCCAACCTCTTTAGTTGAGACGACAGCCATATCCACAGCATTTATAATCCAACCCATAGACACCCAGGTCATCACCTTGACTAATAACCAAACCATGACTAATCTTCTAAGTGTGGCTTCTCCTTCTATCTCTAGGCCCACTTCTATTAGGGTTTTAGCCCCCCATCAACTGCAGACTACCCAACAAAGTTCTACCCCTTTCCAAAATCTAGTTGTCTCCATCTCACCTACTCTCACCCCCATCAACACCAGGGTGGCCACTCATCCTTTAGCTAGTACTGTCATTATCCAACCACCTCTGGCAACATCAAGCCTAGTTGTGCCTTCTACCTTCATGACACAACCACCCTTGGCTTCCACATCTGTCCCAATGGCTAGTTATTAGTATGTTGCACCCATATAAGAGCAATCAACTACGTCATATGCCCCTTTTAGCACCTTCCAAGTGCCTTACAACCTACGGGGTGCCCCACCAGCAAATCCATCAGTTGATCTAATCAAAATGTTGATGGACAAAATGTCTAATCTTGAGACCTCAGTTTCGAGCTCAAGAAATGTCCTTTCATATGACCAAATTTGTAATGAACCCATCCATCCCTTTGTCCCAATCTGGCCGTATCCCAGTTAGTGGGAACTTCCTAAGTTTACTCACTTCCAAAGTAAGGAAGACCCATAGAAACACCTACAAGCATTTAGACATGCTTGTTACCTGATAGCACATGATGATGCTTTACTACTATGCACATTCCCCACGTCACTTTTTGGTGCTGCTCTCGATTGGTACAGATCTCTCACCAGACACTCTCTTTTCACATTCACCCAACTGGACCAACTTTTCCTTGACCACTTCTCAATCAATATCACCAAAAAGGTCTCCATCATAGACCTATACTCTATCGGATAGTTTGATGATGAATCCATAGCCAATTTTTTTGCCTATTAGAGAGGCTTAATCAACCAACTCTCCTTCTCTTTGCCTCAACTCAAGCTCATCAAACTCTTTTCCCAGGCATTTGCCAAACATATTTCATCCACTCTCTAGGTCCAAACATTTTGTACCATTGATGAAGCTTTCACGATGGCTAAGAATCTTGAACTACGTGCCATCAAGGAAAACAAAGTCAAATTGTGAAGTAAAAACCCCAACACCAAGTCTAATGACTCTTCCTCTAAACCCTCTTCTTCTAATTCCAAATCTAAGGCATCATCCAATGCTATAGTCATTAGACCATCATCTTCAACAACAACTAACCAACCCAAACCTTCCACATCAGACAACATCACCAAACAATTCCAATAACAGTATATACAACATTAGTATACTCCACTAGGAGAGTCATACGCATCTGTGTTGGACAAACTTGTCAAATAGGGAGTCCTCAATCTCCCCTAAATTATACCACCTCCTCAATTTGATCCCTCACATGCCATCCCTGCGTGGTATAGGGAGCACAACTTTTGCAATTATCACCGTGTCAAAGGCCATGACACAGCCAACTGTAAGACTCTCAAGAACATCATTTAGGACATGCTAGATAAAGGTGACCTTTTTTTAGATAACCCAAACATGCCACCCAATTGAAGCATAAACATCTTTAAACAACCTTTTCCCAACCATCCTCCTAGCCAAAACAATGTGTAGACCATGACTGATGACTCTCAAGAACATAATAGACGCACAGTCAACATGATCTTGCCTCTCATGCCTGACCAACCTCTCTCATAGTCTCAAGAGGTTAGTCAACCCATCAGTCCATCACACGTGGATGAACCCTCTTCCCCTATTAGTTCTCCATTGACTTTCCTTATATTGGAGGATGCCTCGACCATGCCAACACCACTAGCCCTGCCTTCCTCCTTCTTGCTACTAATGGAGGACCCTACCCTTGCTACTCCTCAGCCATAAGTAGAAGGCACAATCATCCCTACCCTCTATCCTCTTGAGGAGCCACATTCTTCGATTCCTTCTCCACCAAGAGAAGAACCTATCTCTCCACCTTCTCCAACCAAAGATGACCCAATTATGACTCCCCCATGCCTTGAGTTCGAGACCGCTGCACCTAACACATTTTTAACCCCACAACCATCCACATCTTCTAAAGGACCAAAGCCTCATCTGACATCTTCCCAACCATTCTCTTGATTGGTGGAGAAACTAGGACTTCTCCATTTGAGGAAATTGGAACATTAGGCATTATGGGAGCAACTCAAAGCTCCTCATCTTTCCTATCCCATCTCATCTTGTGCCGCCAACCCTCTTGTGACAAAATCCCCCAAAGCCTCCAACACAGACTAGAATTCTACTTCTAAACCTTCAAAACCTCAACCATCCACATCAAAACCTAAACCCTCATCCACCATATGAAGACCAATCAAATCCCTCAGTGTTCACCCCGTACCTAACCTCACTCACCTGTAAGTGAAGGTAGACTTGAACCTTGCCTCGCCTAATATTGGTCCTCAAACCAAACCATAGAAGGCTGCTAAACCATAGTGGCAAACTCCCCCTCCACCATCACCATTGCCCTCCATTTTGGGCCCTCATCCTTCTACCCTAATAGGAGTGCTCCCTACTCCAACCCCTAACCAAAACAAGTTGCCACCACTACTTCCTTTACCTACCACAACCCTACCTCCTCTAAAAAATTCAGCACCTCTCACAAAGAAAGTGTCGTCTACACACCTGGCTGCACCACCAACCCAAAAGGTGGTATGGAAGCCTCCTTCAACACCTCCCAAGTAAAAGTCATCAACACCTCATGCATCAACAAGCACGAACCCTTTAGTGGGTTCATATGCTTTGATATTGCATCAACTTTTGCAAACCTCTAGCATAACCCTTCCACCTATCAAGCCATTCCAACCTCTCAGGTCAAAACCTTCCTAGTTCAATGATACTAAAATTTGTCTATATCATCACACACCGGGACATGATATCGAGAATTGTTGTGACCTCAAGGTTGTCATTTGCCAATATATGGAAAAAGATGCCCTTCTCTTTGAGGATACTATCGACAGACCTTTGACACCTTCTCGTATCTCTCAAACCTCCTCACCCTCATCAGCATCACATCAACAGACTATGGTTTCTTCACCTCTTTCACCCCCTCTCTTCAAAAGTAACACCATCAGTGTAGCCATTAGGTCATAAAAGGATAAGGTAAAAGAAAAAGCTATTATTCCTTGGACCTACCCTTTCATCAAGCCACCTCAACCACCAAAGCCCAAGATTTCCATCTTGGGTGCATCCCAACCCTCTTCTTCAAGGGCAATCCATGACTCTATGTTAAAACAACTTCACCAAATGCCTATGAAGATGACCTTGTATGACGTCATCCAAAGCTCACCCCAACATTATCAAGCTCCAATCAGAGCCTTACAGGCAGTGGAGGTCCAACCCGAAGACCCCCAACCACTTGCTACCCTAGTCCACTCCTTGTCCCCCATTGCCTCTATTACTTTCAGTGATTTTGAAATTTTTACCTCTAACTCAGAAGATTAGGACATTGCTCTTTTCATCACAGCCTATGTTGATCGAACCCACATTAAGTGAGTCATGATTGATGGAGGCACCAACATTAATATCATTTCTACCCATGCCTTTGATCAATTAGCCCTCCCCAAGAATTGTGTATCAAAAATTGATGCAATCCTTCGATCCTTTAATGGCACCACTACCACTACCATTGGCACCATCATCCTCCATACTCATGTTGGCCCATGCATAGTCTCGAAGCTCTTCTACATCATCAAAGGAGAGTTCTAGTACAACATGTTGCTAAGATGACCTTAGATCCGTGCCATGGCTTGCATCCCTTCTACACTGCACCATTATGTCAAATTTGAACATGATGGGCAAGTCCATGTCATTCCCACTAACCCATCCCCTTTCAAGACTTATAACATGACCTATCAACCAAATGAAATTCTCATTCCTCTCAAGACACCAACCTAAACACCACCTCCATCTGTGGAAGCTTCAACTAGTATGCAAATGGTAGTTGCCCTCACATCATCTTCTCAAGCGACAACCAAGGACCCCATGGAAGATATCTTCTAATGACTTTCACTTGGGGAATATCGTTTACTTACCTTAGACATGTTCTAGACTCCATAAGAGTATGGGTAGCTTCATCATAGTCCTAGCTATGACCATCGGATCGAAACGGTCGTCCCTTATGGTCCTCCTAACCTTCAAACAAACTTCATCTATAGGGGGCTGGATCGAGCTCCTATTTATGGGAATCCTCTCTCCTCACCTCAACCATTCACATCTGACTTCTCTTCTCTTGGCAACCCCACCTTTGCTCATACCTACCTTTATAGGTGTGCATGGAAGGTTTTTGGCTTCAGGCGCTATGAATAAGGCTCATATCAGCTCATCAAACCACTAAATGATGACAATGCCAAGAAATGACATGGCCTGGGTTTCCAAGAACCCATCGAAGCTTCTGTAGACCCTTATCCCAAACCCATCATAGACCAATCTCTACCAAGCTCACCTATTCTCCCATCTTCACCTATGGAGTCAGTGGTTTCCATCCCTCTTAGCTTTTTCAATACCTAAATGCCATTTGCTTGAAACCCCTAACCTATCAACTAGGTGGGGTACCCAAGTCTCTCCTTCTCATCTTTTCTCCACCTCATTCATCCAACTCATTAATCATCTGCACTGGGTGTTAGACATTCTCCCTACTATAAAATGACTGGGGGAATTTTGACTTTATACTGACTATCATAACCTTGACCAAACATTGACCAAACATTGACCAGACATCGACCAAGCATTGACCAAACATTAACCAACCAAGCATCAACCAACTTCTTAATCATCTTCACATCCAAACTTAAATCAACATGTGACCAATATGGAATGGAGTAAATGAGGCAAATTCACTCCTAATTGGCTCAAACCTTACATCATCACACATAAGTATGGGTCAGGGACTTATCATCTATCTTCTCTCAAAGGCCGACCAAAACCTGATCCTCTTAATGCCTTGCATCTGCAACCATTCCACTGTTAGTCGAGTACTCATTCACTTGACATTTAACTTGAGCTCGTCCCTTGAACAATCTCGGTCCTCTTAATCCTCATTCCTTTTAACCTTATTCCCCTAAGCAAATACCATGTAACCCTTTTATAAAGTATGCATGCTTTGTCATAATAAAAGGGAGTCCTTAACCTTCTATAGTCTTGTCCATGACTCAAAATTCTATCAAAAATAAATATTGATGTCAAAATATTAAAGGTCATAAACTCTAAATGTAGACTGCTCCCTCAAAGGATAGCTGTATCATCATTGTTGTAGCTAATAGACTGCTCCCTTGAAGGACAGCTATTCAAATCCCTCAAACAAACATATAAAGCAAAAATATAGACCACTCCCTTGAAGGATGGCTATGACTAAACTCTTGCTACAAACAGCACTCTCTTAGAAGCTTCCCGCATCGATCAGCTTCATAAATGACCACAAAATAACATGACATCTCTATGTAGACTTCCCGCATTGATCAGTCTTCTCAAAAAAAGGGGGGGGGTCATGGACTTGGTTTGTAGTCATCTCAGGGTCTCCTATAAAAAGGGGCAATGTTATCCATTCTAAAAAGGGTTACCCTCTCCTCACATATCACATCACCTACTCAAGGGACTTCGAGCTCATTTTAATGTCAAAGTGATTCACTTACTTCCCTAACATAACCCATGGTCAATGACGTAATGCATGAATGGGGCTTTCTATTCTAACAACCCCTATCTATGCTATCATTTTGGTCCTTGTCAATGAAAGGGAAAAACAATGCCTATCACTCCCTTCATAACTTTGGTCACAAGCAATCACATTATTTGCTCACCAACGGACCCCCTTTTTAGACCCCTAACACTCTCATAACCTATTCACACTAGTTTATATGGACACCAATACACATGGAAACTATCGACCATGCAATTCAAGCATAAACCATTACTTGCTGACGCATAAACAGACTCATTTCATTTTTAGCATACATCCATCACTTAATATGGAAACTTGCTAAGGATGAAAAACCCTGATCAATGTTATAGAATACACCATTACACAATATGGAAAAGGCTGTAGCATCTTCTTCCCCCTCATCATCTCAAGCATGTACCATCAGACATATGGAACATGCTAAATCATTCTCATGACCACACCAAGCACATCAACCACTTTGACCCTCTTCCTCCCTTTTAGGGAGAACTACATTGGCCTGAGGCCCTAACAACAGGGGCTATATAGGTAGCACTCAGATGACATGATGTTTTTTGGGGTTAGCTCAGCCACATCCATTTGTTTGTCTACCTAATGGACAAACTATCTTACCTTTCACCATGACTTCACCATGATCCAGACCCAATCCATAACTAACCCTCTTCCTCCCTTTCATGGAGAACTACATTGGCCTAAGGCCCTAACAATAAGGGCTATGTAGGAAGCACTCAGTTGACATGGGGTCTTTTGAGGTTAGCTCAGCCATTCCTTTGTCTGTCTTCAACCAATGACCTTGGAGATCATGACTATCTCATCTGACCATGACCACTTCCAAGACAACTTTGCCTTGGTTATTTTTGCCCTTACTACCTTATGACTAGTTAGCAAATTGTCCTCTACCCTCACAAGTATTAGATCAGACTCCAGTTAATCCCCACTACTTGTGGCCTTTTTGTGTTTTCCAAGACCACTTACTGAGCTCGGGATACTTGGAACACGATGACCATTAGAGCTACAGCTTGGATCAAATAACCCAATTAGCTACGACTAAATGCTAGGGCTTGATTATTTCAATTTTAGCACTCCTCGACCTTTGACTATGACAATTTGACTTACCTATCACGTGGTGTGGCATACATGCAATCCCACCCTTTACAGTGTTCACACCCTGACCTTCACCCTTTCCATCCACTCTCTGTCAAATCAACACCCGATCTCAGGTTCCCTTCCCTCGACTCTTGCTTTGAGGGGGGAACACCTCATCCCATACCTGGGGCAACCAACTCCTATTTTTGTCTTGCAATTCATCAAGAACAACCAACAAGACAAAAAGGGGCAAATGTAGACATCAAAATTGTGTCTATCCCTTGGTCATCCTCCCCTTGGTCTCCTTGGTCCACCCCCTAAACATTCCTAACCCACACACTTATTAATTTAAAATAAATTAACTATTTTAAATTAATAACCCCCTTGACACATCACCCATGCCTCCCTCACCCCATGCCAAATCTTAATTACTTAAACCCCATTTCATCCCTCCCACTAACCTCTCGCACTTAGTTAATCTGCCTTGGACCATTTTCCAATGATAGTTAGACTTGGCAATTGGAAGAATAGGCAAAAAGGCTAAAAATAGCCTCTTTTCCCATTCTTCAGCCACTAACATCGGTCATTATTCAGTTGACATCGGTGGTTTTGTCAGCGTCGGTTCCTTTAAGACTACATTTTTGCTTCTATTTCCAGCCCCCTCTGCAAACATGAATTCTCTAAATCTAGACTTCAAGCTTTCTCACTCCTCAACTTATTGTAGGTATTAGCATTTCAATAGCACTCTCGAGGCTTAGAGGTTTTGATCCAGTCATTCTACACCAAATTGAAGATTGCACGACACCTCCAGCATCAGCCACAATGGAAACAAGCCTCCTGCACCTCTGCCTCTCCACCCACAGCTAAGTATCTGTATTAGTCTTATTTTACTATCTTTTTAAATACATTATCAATCATATTACTATCAATTTCCAAGCATACTTGACACAACCCAGTCTGTTCTTCTTAGAGAGGCTGAAAAGCCTTCTCTCACCCTTATCTTTCTTTTTGCTCCTGTTATCCATTCGGTCCCTTTTTAGCCACACTCTCTATCCTGTTGACCCAGAACCAGCCACTAAAACTCCCACAGACACCCCAAACCACTTTGCTAACCACAAATAGCCCTGAAACTCATCTAAAGCCTTATTGCCCTGACCGACACCGGCCACTAGGCCCATTTCCCCTACCAACATCGACAGACTAACTAACGTCAGAGACCTTAACCAACCGACGCTGGTAAAACCACTAATGTCGGTGACTATGGAAGACAGATTGCCACATATAGGTATGCATTTATTTATATTTCTTTTGTTCAGTCTTTTATCATTTCTTTTTCTAGTAACATTCTATTCTTTATCACTCAGTGGACTATCATCCTTCTAGGAAGTCTTTGCACTTCTGGGATCAAGCATTGCTTGGCAGTCCACCACTTATCTATCTAATAGTCTTCTTGTTTAAGTCCCTCTTATCTGCAAGTGTCATCCTCCACAGCCAAAGAGGAGTCCCCTCAACGTCTAGATATGGTGTGTAGACCTCATCTGGGTATCATCTAACCCTAGACCATTACCTTAGTTTCTTATTTCTTTTGAATGTGGAAAAGCAAAAATAGTTAGAAACATGAGTTCATTATTATTTACATATATGACCTGATCATATTTTCAAAAAATAGGGAAGATCACATCATGCACTTGAAACAAGTATTTGAAAGGTGTAGAAGGTATGGAATTTATCTCAACCCAAAGAAGAGCATTTTTTGTGTAACTACGGGAAACTTATTGGGACATGTTATAACTAAGAAAGGGATTTATATGGACCTAGATAGAGTAATTGTGATATCAAAGATAAAACTCCTTAATAATAGGAAGAAACTAAAGTCTTTCTTTGGTAAAATCAACTTTGTGAGAAAGTTTATTTCTAGTTTTGAAAAAATAGTGAGACTTTTGAGTGACATGTTGAAGAAGGGTGTTAGTATCACTTGGAATGAAGATACCAAGAAGGTCTTCAAGGAAATTAATGAAGCAATTAGACAACTTGATGTGCTAATAAGTCCATACTTTAATAAAGACTTATATATTTACTCTTTTGCTTCTAACCATACAATTGCAGTTGTCCTAATTCATAAGATGGATGTGATCATCCTATTGATTTTAAGAATACTAATTTTAAAAATGCTAAATTGAATTATTCTCTTATTTATAAATAAGCATGTGCTCTGGTCAAGGGAATGAATAAATTTAAGCATTATATCTTTAGAAATAAGGTACATGAAATACTACCAGACCTTGCCACTAAACTCATGCTTAGTCAATGTAAAATTGGAGAAAGGAGAGGTAAGTGGATGTCTATTCTCCAATAATATGATCTAAATATGAAGACTGCAAAGTTGGTAAGATTCCAAGGTTTAATTCAGTTAATTGCTAATAATATTCCCAAACTGAGTGTTATGTAGGTTAGTCAACAAATATTTCAATCAAATAATTGGTATGATCATATTATTCAATTGATAATCAATTTCTATTGTCTTACATGATTAAGTAGAGAAAAAAAGAGAACTTTAATGCTCAAGACAACTCATTTTTTATCAAGGATGGTGTGTTGTACATGAGTAACTTTGAAGGAATTTACTTGAGATGTGTTTACAAGGAAGAGGTGGTTGAGATCTTGAGCACTTTCCATGAAAAACTTAGAATTATACATTCATCTAAAAGGATAACACCCATAAGATCCTTAGGTCTGGTTAATATTCACCTACTATCTTCCAAGACTCTCACAAACATGTGAGAAAATGCCACTCATGTCAAATCTTCAACACTAAAGAGCCCAAGGTTTTTATGCCATTAAAACTAGTGATGATTGATAAACCCTTTATGCAATCGGGACTATATTTTGTGTAGGTCATTAACCCTGATTCATTAGATGATCACAAATATGTTCTAACTGATACTAACTATTGAAAAAGATGGACTAAAGAAATGGTAGCCAAGTAGTGCAAGACTGAAGAAGTGATCAAATTTTTAGAATAAAACATATGCACAAGGTTTAGGAGACCTGTATCTCTAGTATATGATAATATATCTACCTTTGTATCCATTGAGATGACTAAGTAGGCATATGACAACAACATTTTCCTCAAGTTCTCATCTAACCATTATCCTCAAGCTAATGGAGTGTCAGAATCAACAAATAAGAACTTGATGAAATCCATAAATATGTCTTCAAATTATAAACTAAGAACATGGAACAAGATACTCAAGTATGCCCTTTGGTCAAATAAAACAAGAGTCAAACAAGGTCTCAAGGCATCACCATTCTTGCATGTATATGTTCAAGAACTTATATTCCCTATTACCCTCAAACAACTAACATACAAGGTCACACAAGAGTACATGGATAAGGATCAAGAGTTTGGAAGTTCAATTTTATTATACATCATATATATGGAGGATGCAAGATATGAGTTTTTTACCAACTTTAGCAAACACCAAACCATAGTCAGGAGTTGCTTTGACAAACATTCAAAGATAAAGGTGTTTAGACAAGGAGACTTGGTTCTTCTTTGGGATAAAGACTCAGAACCAAAAGGAAAACATGGGAAGTTCACGCCCTTATGGATTTTACCATATCATATTATTGAGACCTTGGGGGATAACATATTCAAATTAAAAGACTTGTAAGGATCAGAGTTAACATTGCCAACCAAAGGGTAATACCTCAAGCACTATTTCTCTATTGTCCCACCTAGAGTATTTATGAAGTAAACTATAAGAATAGTTAGAGTTAACATAGGTAGGGCTTATTTTATTTTATTTATTGTTTATTTGCTTCTTGTCCCTTACTTGTACATAGTGTTTGTATATTTTTTTTTTCTTGCTTCCCTTACTTTTTGTTGGTGTGTTTTATGTTTTGTCTGTTTCCCTTTCTCTTCTTTATTATTTTCTTCTAAATAAGTCTTTTTGTATATCCCTCAACTCAACATTAATATTATTTATCAAAGAGAACTCATTGTTCAATAATTTAGGTATGTTTTCTCAACATTAGTTGATCATGGATTATTGAAATATGAGCTTAATTTTATAGTTTAGAGAAACTAGTAAAGACTAATAAATAGGTTAATTATTCCTTGACATTCTAAACCTTGTTTTGATCTCAATTTGGTTCTAAGAAGGAATTCACATATGGGGTAAAAGACTAGATTATTAGGATATCGTCATGTTTGCACTTAAAAAACATTAATTACCTGGGATAAGGTTTTCAACCAAGGATAATTATCTAAAGATCAAACACTTGACCAAATCTCAAAACTTGGCTAATCTAGTTGCCAACCTTTGTTAAAAAGTCATAATATCTAAAAATATAAAATAAGAGATTTATTAAAAAAAATTAAAAGGATCTCTAGGTAGAGGTGATTTTGGTAATCTCCATCGAGGCTATGGATGCCTAGCTAGAAGTAGATCAATGCCCAAACCTTCCCTAAGCTAAAGCATGATTCTTAATAAACATCTAAATATGTTTTAAGTAAATTTTAATGGTTAAAGTCATGAATCTATAAGTTTTTTTCTAAATCTTATGAAAATAAATACATGGAATCAAACCACACACATAACGTGGCTATGTCTTGATGTTTGATCCTAATTTTGCATGTGAAATATTTGTTCTAATCATGAACTGACCTTAATAATAGTGTCTGATCAAGTGGAATAAGTAGCCTATTTATTATTCTAAACCAAAGTCTATAAATTCTAACATATTGCTATATTTATCCTAGAAGTCACCATTTTTTTAGGTCAACATACCCCCATTTCTAAAAAATGGGGACCCTTGTTTTAAATTATGCAAATTTGTACCTTAAAATTAAAAACTCACTAGATCAAAGTACCACTAGCATCTTTTCACATTGTTTTCATTTCAAGATCATTCATAACTAATTTGATTAGAATATTTGTTCATAATTTTCATTTAATCTTGCCTAAAGTTTCTAATATTAGATATTCATGTTTTAGGTTGTAGTTCTAATAGAGACCATTTAGAATGGGCAATGCCTAGGTTTCATGATTTTTATATCAATTTAGACTTTTAATAACTTTTGGTCTATTTAAAATAAAATTTAAGTCATTTTTAATCATCTTGAAACCCTCAATCAAATTACCCTAGCTTAGGTCCCTTTGAATTAAATTCAAATTTGGTAGGAACAATTTATGTGAGAACGATTAATCATGCTAGTGACTTCATTTAATTTTTATCCCAAGGTTTAGCCATGTTTATTAACATGACCAAATCTTAGTCTAATTTTTTTATGTTTGGTCCCTTTATATCCCAATCCCCCTTGGTCCCTTTTATTTTCATATGGTTTAACTGATTATCAGGTCCTTTTTTTATGTCTTAGACTTTAGCTAAAAGCCTTGTCTTAAGATTTTATTCCATCTCTTTTATCATTTATGGGGTCATATTTATCATGTTTAAAACTTAGCTTAAAATATTTATCCTAAGATCTTACCTATGTTTATTTTCAATAAATAAAACCATAGTCCAAAAAACTTTATGCTAAATTCTTTATTTTCCCAAGCTTAACTTAAATATCATTTTAATCTATAAGATCAACCAACCACATTTGTTTGAGTGATGAGGGTCCAATGGTATGAGATTAAATTTGAAAATTCAAATCCCCAAACCTAATCTAATGTTTAAACATTTTATAAAGATTAATGGCACATGTTTTCTCATGCAAGATTGATCTAATGGTGTATATTGAGTTACAACCCTAGGATAAGGGAAAGTGTGATAGGTGTCACAATCTCAGTGAAATAAAATTAAGCAGTCAATGGTGTTTAAACTTGTATATTAAGTTTGATAGAGTGAATTTACCTAGGCAAAGATGATCAAACTATGCATAGTAAACATTGAAAATTTAGGAGTCTTGAGGACAACTATGAAGGTGATAAGTGGCATAGTTATAAGCCAAAAATTAAAGCTCGAGAATCTTTCAAATGTCAATGGTAAATTAATGAGAATACACAATTTAATCAATGATATATAGAGTAGGAGGCATAATTAAGCAGATCAAGATCGATGGAGTGTAATTAATCTATGCAAATGATATCAATGGTGTGAGATCAGGATTGACATTTCAACAAATATTAGTGAAAATATAGAAGTAACAAGTGTCATAACTACATACAACATCATAAATAGTCTAATGGCATTCAATCTTTTAGATTGAGATCAATGGTTCACATTGATCTGTGTAAAAAAAGAATCCAATGGCGCAAGATTAAGGTGGAATTTTCAAAATATAATGGTTACTTTTTAAATATTAATGAACAAAGTGCCATGAAAATTCCATAAAGATGCCATGAAGCTCACCATTTGAACTAGTTTCCACCATTAAAATTACTAATAAGACCTTTAGAAGAGCCCTAGCATGCGCTAAAGCCATAATTCAACCCTTTATTGATCATAATCAAGACTAAGAGAGTTGAATTATCATCTGTATAATAATAATTCAATCTAGAATAGAAGTGTAGACCACTCATGATAAATTTGAACAAATTCATAGACACTATGGAAAATTTTAAAAAGTCGCTACACTGCACCATCTTTGGGTAATAATAAAGTTTGTCAACATCACTATGCATGAAGAGCTTAAGCCATGGATTATGGATCTACAAAAGGAAAAAGAGAAAAGAATGGCTACCCTAGGAGCATTAGGTGGAACACAAATATAAACCCCATTTCTAAAAGTGGCTCAATCATCAATTAGTTTTTAATTTAATCTAGATACCACCATCTTAGAAAGAGAGTTAGAAAATAAGGCCATGATTGTTGGAAATAAAATTCACCTTTCAAAAGTGGAAACATTAAATGGTTTGATTCTTGTGGCATGACAAAGGCTTGGTGAGGTTCTTATCTTTAAATAAGACTTTTTTAAGCTATCTCAAGTAAAATTCAATCAATTACAAGTTGTCATAAAAGGCATATTGTAACAATAGAAAAATTTAGAAGAGACTGTCATCTTGTTAATCCAAGAAGATAGATTCAAGATATTTGAGGACACTATGATTGACTTATTCAATTCCTTAAAGTCAATAAAAAACTAGAGGTAATAAATAATAAAAATTCCATGGCTATAGGCTAAGTTGGCCAATGATAGACTTCAAGCTATCATGTGAAAGACTTGATCAAAGCCTTGACCAAGAATCAAGTCCTTCAATTCAAGACAGTCAATCTATCCCATTTAAATATGGCTATGGCTATATTGGTGGATAAAATCAAAATCCTTGAGAAACTAGTCCAAGTAGATGAAGGAAATTTTCAAGGACCCCAAAGAGTAGGAAGATAAAATGCTACACATGTTTGATAGCTAAATTAAATAGCCCGCCTCACTTAGTCCTTTAGGCCTTATCACTGATGAGGATTTCAAGTAGATAACTTCTCAATTCATACAAGAGGTGAGGAACCAAGGTCAAGGGAAGACAAGGGAAAATAATAAGAAGGTTGTGGGCCTACTTTTATCATTGGAAGAAAATATAGGAGATGTGAAGGGCATCAAACAAGCTTTGGAGAGAGTAGAGAAAAATCTCAGTAACCTAGGAGATCAAGAAAAGAGTTACTAATGAGACCCATTATAGACCTCCATATGATAAATGAGCAACATTATAAAATTAAGATCATGCAAGGAAGGTATAAGGTTATAACAATAGTTTGGTCCCAAAGTTAGATGGATTAGGAATATTCTTTTGCAACTAGAATTATATATTTTAGAGAAGGAATATTCTTTTTGTAAATGTATGTATAGCTTGTAATGTACATTACATATTGGCTAGTATATTGGAAAGGTTCATTTGTTATAAAATGTAATATAAAGGATATATATCTTAAACACATGTAAAAATTGAATTTGGCATTACTGATTGACATACCTCATGAATGGTCTATATAAAGAGGTATTTCTAATTGTAAAAGATAGAGAGAGAGAGAGAGTTTTGGAGCCAAAAACTATTTTTATGAGAAAATTAATATAATCAATGAGTTATACAAAGTTTTCCCACATTTTCTTGTGTGAATTACTATCATGCTTTCTTTCTCATTTGTTTGATCTTATCGTCAGATTTGAATGGTTCTTGTGAATTTTGGATGAGAATATTTAAATGTAGAGTTGTTAATTTTTAATAATACTAGATTAGTTTAAATTTCTTAAGTTTATTTCATTTTATTTTCTCTTCTTGCACTTGGGACAATGATATTTGCTTATAGGGGTAAAAATTTTAAAGTAAATCTTGTTCTTATTTGCATCTTTTCATACTTTACTTAGATGTTTTCCTAATGTGTGGTAATATTTGAGATTATGATACTTCATGTTGTACATTGGTTCAATGCATGTTCAGATGAAATTAAAACTTTGCCATAATGTTTGAAACAAATATCAACAACACCCCTCTTTTCTACCCTACCCTTCATTTTACTCATTTTTTATCAATTCACCTTAGATTAGTTTCATTGTGATTATTCATATTAGTTTAGCTTTAGACTTAGGTTTTGATCATAATTAGCTTAGATTAGCATAAGTAATCTCCAAAATCAAAGATAAACTATTAAGCCATGATGGATCCCAACCACTAACTAATATAAATTTGTGAAATAGTTGTTTAGCTTGGTTTCTACTCCACCATCGATCTCAAGAAGATCACAACCAACAACTCATGCAATGGACTCTTTGAATCCATAAATGAGAAGTATTTCTTAAACACTATATGAACCTATTGATACATTTAGGTTTATCAATAAGAAGTAGATAATTTTTCTCAATTTCATTCAAGGTAATTTAAGCTCACTAAATTTTAATTTTAAATTTAATTGTTTCCATATATATGGTGCATTTGAGAAATTGGATGAATACCCATGATGTAATCACTCATCTCAAAATATAATTTTAAATATCACATTTGTTAGGTAAATAATATATCTATGTTTATCCTTAGAATTAATATGTGTAATATAATTGAATATAAAGTATTGTAAACTTGAAATATAATCTAAAATAGATAAATCAAACAACATACTTTAAAATCATAGTAATATGTAGAATTTAAAGAAGTTTTAATTTATTAAGAATAACAACTAGGTTTAGGGTTAAAGAGATGTCCTTGAAAAATGATTTATTATTTTTGTATTATGAATTTGTTGACTTTGATTGTATAATTTTTTTGAAAAAGGCCTTCAAAACATAATGTCAATTTAAAAATTTGCTTCATGGTATTTTAAGACAAGTGTGAATTAGTCACACATAATCACAATGCACTATTATCCTCTACTATGACTTTTTATGTGTTGAATTTAAAATTTAAAGGTTTTAATCCATGTTTATATATCAAATAAATCTCTTAAAATTCTCTTTAGATACAAGGATCACCTAAAAATATAAACCCTAATCTTCACAAGGAAACAAACAAGATAAAATACAAAGGGGGAAAATTAGGGAAGTGGGATATGGTCAAGCTATTCTAAAAAAACCCCTTGTTGACTAAGTGTTACCCAATTAGTCCCAATGGACCTCATGATAATGTAGTTATCCATATGGGAAGATCATAGATGAATTTAATTATATATTTTTATTAAAATAATTGATAAAGGATCACCTCAACCTACAAAAAAAATTCTAACCTAGCCAATGACTATATTCCTATAACACAAATAAAATAGGGATATTTATTGAATTTATATGTGATTTTGATTTTCCTTATCAAGAGAGTGTCAGCTAATGTAACCAAGGGTTTCAAGTGAGACACTTAATGTGATCTTATAGGAGTATATTTTATTTTTTTATAAAAACTAACCTATTTTTGCATGTATGATATCCATTAGGAAGAATGTCATTTTTAAAATTTAGCCATTATAATATTGTAGATTAATATTCACTAATGGACAAGTGTGCAGTATGTTTATATGTTCCTAGTGCATACTTTTCTAGATTGGACAGAGGATTATGAAACTATATTGATAGTGAGGTGTCTATTAATTAGGGACATTTAGAAATAAATTAGCTAAGTTTGAAATATGTCCAAATTAATTAAAAGACTTAGAAGGCTCTCACATAGATAAATGGTTATCGAAATGGAAAATTTTCCAAAAAAGGTAAAATATGTCAAGGATTAGTAATGTCAAGAATTTATTAATAAAATTATAGTGTCTACACCCCACCCCCTAATTTTAGTGATGCATAAGTTAATAAAGTAAATGAAATTTTACACCTAAGTGTGTATATACACTTTATCTTTTTCATGGAGATGTGCATGCCCCCTTATTGAGGTATGAGGAGTAGTGTTGAATATAGAGTGATTAGATATCAATTTGAATAATCAATGTAGATGATTGAGTATGAAAGATATGTGCTCCAACCCTCATAAATTACTATTACATGTGTGAAGAGATGTGAACAAAAAAAGTGGTTTGATAAAGTGAAACCAAAACACTAAGTGTCACTAATCTCTCATGAAATCCACTTCCTAAACTATAAGAGAAGAGGTGGGAAAGAGTATATGATTCACTAAAGTTAACCAAGAGGTGGAGTGTCATTACGCTCAAACATGGTCTACTTGAAAAAGATAAATCAACCCATTAAAAATGGATCTAGGTTCAAATTATAAAATTGTGTTATGATTCCACCCTTGTATGCATTGACATAAATACTTAAATGATTGATTTAACATGTGTATATTTGTTACTGCACTTCTTTGTTTAGTTGGATTGCATTATTAGATCACAATGCTATGATATTTGATTATAGGTTGATACATTTATCATGTTTATAATTCTACACTTGATGATATATGGGTTATTTTATGATTTAATACTTGATTAAAATTCATTACTCATTTATTGTTTTACCAATTTTTGGATCAGATACTATTGATGAATTCCTTCGATGGTTGCCGGTGTTACTTATGAGCTACGATGGATTTTGGGATCAGCTTTTTGGGTAGCGAAGTGGTTCTTAGTAGTTGAATGAGTTTTGATATGTAACCTTATGTTCTTGGTTAGTGTGGTGCCTTTGGGAAATTATGTTATTCATTTTGTAGTCATATATTATTATGCCTTATCACTTTTTACTTCTTGTCTCTTATCATGTTATTATTGATCCCTGCATGTTGTTTGACATTGTTTCCATCCATCTGGACTTCCCTTTTTTATTAATTCTATGTAATCTTCTCCACCCCAACTCCACTTTACTCTCCCTCACTTATCATGGACTCCTTAAGAGACCTACCTAGACCTACCCCCCACATGACACCCATTTCATGTGATTAATTACTCAAGTGATTAGATAAGTGTTGATGGCTAGATTAATTGGTCACTAAGGCATTTAATAATTTAATAACATTTAAAATAATATATATTTTATTGTTTTAATTATTATTATTTAACATTAATATTTTATTTATTTTAAACATTTAATTATAATTTTAAATTTATATATATATATATATATATATATATATATATATATATATATAATTTAATTGCTAACTAATTATGTTTAATATCTAATTATTGGCTTAAATTTTGGAAATGCCATTAATGACCATTGGTGGGGATGTCTTGGAAGAAGAGAGTTGATGGAATTGGGGGTGGAGGCTTTCTCTCTCCAATTAAATGAGAAAGGATAGGGAGGAGTGGGTGAGTTTTATGGAGGGAGGAAGGCATAAGGGAGAAGGGAAAAGAAGGAAGGAGAGTAAGGAATATACATGGTAGTGTTAGTGAACCAAGCTCCGATACCACTTGTTAGGATCCTACTCCTTAAGAGAACAATTGATTACCTTTGTATAAGAAACTAAACATGGAATTTAACCAAAAGTAATATGTAACTAGAATTTAGAAATAGCACAGAATATGAGAGACAATACAATCTTGTATTAACACTCTTCTAGAAGGAAATACAATGAAGAAATCACACTCTTCCCACACCTCTTGGGTGTACAGTAATTATCCCTCTTGAGTTCTCTCTCTCTCAATTACAACCAACAATCAACTCTATAGCGAGTTGTTGTTTCCTCCAGTCCTTGTGACAACCAACTCAACTAGTTGTTTTGCCTACAATACCAGTACCTAATGATAATCACCTCAATGGTTGTTTTGTCTACCTTACATACAAAAGCATATCTCATTTATCTTGCTCCTTGTTGTGTTGCAAATCTCCTTGATCTTGCTACCCTATAGATCTAACTGACCTTGCACATGCACACACACACACACACACACACACACACACACACACACACACACACACACACACACACACACACACACACACACACACACACACACACACACACACACACACACACACACACACACACACACACACAAACACACACACCTGTAGATCTCCTTGATCTTGCTACACCATAGATCTTCTAATCTTGCACACAACCTTGGCACACTTGCAGATCTCCTTGATCTTGCTACCCTATAGATCAACTGACCTTGCTTTTTTGAACCCCTTACAATACAGCCCCATGGGTCTCTTAAATAGATCCCAAAACAAACAATAATTAGAAAAGTGGACTCAAGACTAAAATTAGACTTTACATGCAAATGAACTATTCGTCAAACTAACTGTTCATATAACTAATAGTTATGGAAATGCACAGGTGACCGATGTCAGTTCCTATCTATCTGGAGATGACCAATGTTAGTCGATGCCTAACTGATGTCGGTAACTTTTGGTTGACCCTAACTGATGTCAATTGATCTTGACTGATGTTAGTGACTATCTAACTCTAGCAACCTCCATATTTGCATAACAATGAAGCTTTTAGCTCCACAACCTAACAATCTCCCACTTGAAGATAAACAACTCCACCTATACCTTTACAACAACATCCTCTAATCTATTTATGGCTTGTATCCCTCTTCAAGCTCAATCTTGAAGACCAACAAAATTTGAATGAAGATTCAACTTCTCCTTTGTTCTTGGCTTTGTTAACATTTTTGCATGTTTCTTATCCTTGCTAGCCTCTGTGACTGCAACAACCTTTTGCATCTCTAAAATCTAGCTAACCACCATTCCACCAATAGTAAACACATATCCTATGGTGCTTCTCCTACCATCCAAGTCACCTGCCATATCCAAATATACATACCCATGCAGAGAAGTGCTTGACCCTGCATAGCATAAATACCTACTGTTGGTCCCTCTCAGATATCTGAGAATCCACTGAACTACTTTCTAGTGCTCCTTTCCTAGATTGGCCATAAACTTGCTAACAACTCCCACTACTTGGGTAATATCAGGTCCAGTACATACCATGTACTCAACCTCATCATGTGATTTAGGACACTATTAATAGCTCAGCTTGAACTGTCCAACCATAGGTGTGCTTACCAATTTTGCATCCTACATATCAAAACTCTCCACTACCTTATTCACATAATCCTCTTGAGACAAAATCAACCTATGATTTTCCCTGTCTCTAGAAATACTCATGCCAAGGATTTTCTTTGCTGCTCCCAAATCCTTCATGTCAAATGTCTAAACTAATTTTACCTTTAGCTTAGTAACTCCCTACATGTGTGACCCTATAATAAGCATATACACTACATACAGTAACAGGATAATGTAGCTAATATTATCCAACCTGGTAAAATAAACACAATGGTCACATTGACATTGACTAAAGCCATGCTTTGTCATAACCCTGTCAAACCTCAAATGCCACTGTCTTGGAGCTTGCTCAAGACCATATAACTTGGCCTTCTGTCTCACCTGTCCATTCTCTCCTTTCTTTAACCTATGAATCCATTCATCTTTTAGTGCTTTCTTTTTGACTGGCAACTCTACCAAATCCCATGTTTAGTTCTCTCCTAAGGAATCAATTTCCTCATTCATGCCATGCTCCCACTGTTTCCTAGATTCTACCTGCATTACCTCTTCAAAACTTCCTAGTTTTCCACCATCAGTGAGCAACAAGTAGTATAAAGAAGGGGAATAATGAATTTGAGGCTTACTTACCCTTTCAGACCTCCACATGGGCATTTGAGACTCCTTGATAGCTTACTATCCACCCAAAATTCATTCTAACAGTGACTGATCTCGGTCACCCCTGGCTAACCTCAGTCTGCACCTGACTGATGTCAATTCCACCTGATCGCTGACATCAATTTCTTGACTGATGTCGGTGTCCACCTGCCTAACATCACTGACTTTAGTTTGCACATGATTGACATCGGTTTTTGCCTAATCGATGTTGGTTCTCACCTGACTGATGTCAGTAATTATATTTTCTTGTGAGTGATGATTTTTACCTGTGAGCTCATTTTGGATCATAACCTTGTCTAAGTCAACATTTCCCTGCTCAAAATTATTCAGCCTCTTGAGCTGATCACTATCCATCACCTTCTCCTTGAAAACCAAGGCTTTCTAGTTCTTAACTTTGTCAAAAACATCAGATTTCCTCTTTATGCAATACTGTGATCCTCCAATAGAATCTACCTTCTTCTTTGTTGACCCAGTTTCAAGAAACCTCACTTTCTTTTGTTGCTTACAGAAATCTCAATCTATGCTTTTCAAATCTGAAAGCTTACCATTTGACTTAAGAACATCCATTCCCTTCTCACTCATGTGACCAATCCTACAAGCCACATCTTTGCATCTACATCTGAAGTAGATAAAACAAAAGGAGAATCAGTAATACAAGTAGATAGATAAAGTGTACCTACTTTCTTACCTCTTGCTAAAACAAGTGCACCCTTGGAAACTTTCCAAGATTTCACTATGAGAGTTACTGTGCAACCCTCATCACCCAACTTTCCTATAGAAATTAGACTCCTCTTTAGGATGGGAACATGCATGACATCCTTCAACACCCATGTGTTGCCAGTCTGCAATTTCAGCCACACTTCCCCTTTGCCAACAATTTGACAAGGCTCACCAACCCCTAAATAAATCTTTCCAAAGTCTCCATGGACATACTCATGGAAAAATACTCTATTTGGGGTTGCATGGAAAGAGGCACTAGAATCTAAAACCCAAGATTCTACTTTATCCAAGGAACATATAAGAGCATCCTGTGCAACAATACCTGCATCATTTTCTTCTTTATTTCCTTCATGCTAATTTTCTTTCAACCAACAATCTTTCTTTACATGCCCTTTCTTTCCACAATTCCATAATTGATAATTATTGCCATTGAATTTCTCCATTCTTAGTGTACTTTTTTTTCCATTGCTTTACTCCCACTCAATCAGAAACCCCTAAGAGTGACCTGTAATCAACAATCACTAACCTACTCTGAACCAGGCTCTGATACCACTTGTTAGTGAACCAAGCTCTGATACCAGTTGTTAGAATCCTACTCCTTAAGAGCACAATTGATTACCTTTGTATAAGAAACTAAACATGGAATTTAACTAAAAGTAATATGTAACTAGAATTCAGAAACAACACAAAATATGAGAGACAATACAATCTTGTATTAACACTCTTCTAGAAGGAAATACAATGAAGAAATCACACTCTTCCCACACCTGTTGGGTGTATAGTAGTTCTCCCTCTTGAGTTCTCTCTCTCTCAATTACAACCAAAAATCAACTCAATAGTGAGTTGTTGTTTCCTCCAGTCCTTGTGACAACCAACTCAACTGGTTGTTTTACCTACAATACCAGTACCTAATGACAATCAACTCAATGGTTGTTTTTTCTACCTTACATACACAAGCAAATCTCCTTGATCTTGCTCCTTGTTGTGTTATAGATCTCCTTAATCTTGCTACCCCATAGATCTAACTGACCTTGCACACACACACCCATAAATCTCCTTGATCTTGCTACACCATAGATCTTCTGATTTTGCACACAACCTTGGCACACTTGCAAATATCCTTGATCTTGCTACCCTACAAATCAATTGACCTTATTTTTCTGCACCCCTTATAATACAGCCCCATGGGTCTCTTAAATAGATCCGAAAACAAATAATAATTAGAAAAGTGGACTCAAGACTAAAATTAATCTTTACATGCAAACTGACTATTCATCTAACAGTTCTAGAAATGCACAAGTGACCGATGTCAGTTTCTATTTTTTTGGAGATGATCAATGTCAGCTAATGCCTAACTGATGTCGATAGCTTCTGGTTGACCCTAACCGATGTCGATTGATCTTGACCGATGTCAATGACTGTCTAACTCCAGCAACCTCTACATTTGCATAATAGTGAAGCTTTTAGCTCCACAACCTAATAGGTAGGGGAATGAAAGAAAATGTAGGGGGTGTAAGGACATAAAAGTGTAGGGGGTTTAGGGAAAGAAAATGTGTAGGGGAGAATCATGACATGGTGAGAGGAAAAAGGATGTGGAAAAAGAAAAAAAGTATCAAAGAAGGAAGGGACACATAGGTAGAAAAATGAAGACAAGGAGAGAGAATAAAATACACATAGGGGAGAAGAGAAAGAGGACAAGGGGAAAAATAATGGCATAGGAAGGAAGGAGGTTGGGAAAAGGAGAAAACATGAGAGTTTTGAGATTTTAGAAATTGGTGTTGGCTTTGGCATGGAAAAACCCTGAGCAATAATGTTGGATTTAGATTAATTCATGTTGCTAAGGTATTGTTGTTTTGTTACTTTAACCTAATGGACATTATTGGAGTCTCATTTCATGGCTTGAATGGCTAAGTCAATTAACTTCAGTCAGTTATCTTTTTGAATATAAATGAATGCTACTATATATATATATATATATATATATATATATATATATATATATATGGGTTGTGTATTTCATTTAGAGTTGTCTATGTCACAACCCTTCCACAATGAACATGCTACTACATTTTAATGGGTTGAATAATTGGTCTAGTTATGTTTACATAAAGGAGAAAACCCAAAGAGAGTCTTGAGATTTTAGAACTTGGTGTTGGCTTTGGCATGGAAAAACCCTGAGTAGTAATGTTGGATTTAGATCAATTCATGCTATTAAGGTATTGTTATTTTGATCCTTTAACCTGATGGACATTATTGGAGTCTCATTTCATGGCTTGAATGAGTAAGTCATTTAACTTCAGTTGGTTATCTTTTTTAATACAAATGAATTCTCTTAGTATTATATATATATATATATATATATATATATATATATATATATATATATCTTAACCTGGAAAACATGTTATAAATTTATGGGCTATGTATTCATTTAGAGTTGTATATGTCATAACCCTTCCTCAAAGAGTATGATACTACATTTTAATGGGTTGAATAATTGATCCAGTTGTGTTTACATACACTATGCACCCCTAAATGTATGAAATAAACTTTCACAAACCCTGCTTATACCACAAAGTGGTTACAAAGACATGACCCATCCATTATATTGACCCCTATTTATATTGATTTGAGGATTTATTACCATTATGTTTATTAACTATTTGTTTGGCCTATGTATACCATGATGGGTCATCTTAACCATATGGAAACTCATTAACACATCCATGATTCACCATGGCATACTCATGTGGCTCTTGATCTAACCATTCTCCTTAATTCTTGAATACTTAAGTAATATCTTTAATGGATAATTCATATTGAGATTGGTCAACTTATATAGCCTAATATGCAAGTTCATCTTCATGCTCTAGAGGAGGCATATGCTAGTTTAAAACCTCTATCTATTTCATGAAATAATGGTACAACTAATATCATACTTCATCATGATCCTCCTTTTCTTTTTCTTAATCATTTATGACTTCTTCAACCTGATCAACTGACTGGTTGACTACTAAAACCATATCAGTTTCTATACTTTGCTCATCCTCATCATTAACCCCACCAAATGGAAGCTCTTGGAACAAATTTAAATATCCTTTTCTCTCAGTTTCAACTTGAACATACCACCCTTCAAAAATTAAGGCATTAGTACTTCCTTCAAGATTAATTCATCAAAACCATGTCAAGAAGTCTGATCAAAACTTGACTTGTCCTCTCTAACATGAAGTGGACTACCCATCATACTATCTTTATCATGTTCAAGCTCAATTTTGACTGAAATATTCTCCTCTAATCTCTATCAAATAGGATCCTCTTCTATGAGGGAGATGGTGGGAAGGTGAAAAATTTCACCTTGATTGGAGTTTAGGAGAGTATCCTTCTAACTAGGGACCTTGGAGGCCCTTTTAGGTGATTCTTGTGGAAGAGAGATAGAGTCATGGATCTCTTGTATGGAAAGCTCATTGAGCTAAGATAACCCTTCTTTTTATTATACTGGCTCTTGGAATACCTTAGCTAACACTTCCTCTCTCTTATTTGTTCTTTTGATTTATTTTTATGAGGGAAAAGTGTAAGAAGTAGTTGCCTTCCTTTGATTTTGACTCTATTCCTCTTTCCTCATCTTCATCTCTAGTTATTTGATTTGTCTACCTATATTCTATTGAAAAATACCCTCTTTAAGTTGGTTAGTGGCCTTATGAAGATAAGGAACATAAGAGGGATGGTATGGGGTACAAGATGATTCTTGAGGAAGATAAGTGGGATCTTGGATATCAAAAATAGGTTGCTTAATAAAAATATCCTTATCTCTCTAAAGGTCTTCTTGGATTAAAATCCAAGAAGGTAAAGTCTGAGGAACACATGAATAAATTGGAACACTCTAAACGCCACTTGGAGTGGTCTCTTGGGAAGGAATGGGTGGAATACATGAGGGATGATGTGGTGTATATGAAGACACATGAGGTTGGTAGGATTGAAGCTACTATCCTTCAAGGCCTCTTATCTTATCCCTAATGCTTTGACTATAACCAATTAAATACATCATCTCATTTGAGATATTTTTCCAATTTTCTCCCACAATAAGTGCCCATTATTATTTCATTTGTTATAATTCACCTCTTATGCCATGCATAATATGACCAGGGATATCTTGACCATATCCCCTCTATGTATTTAGTTCTATCATGTACCTTTCATATCTTGAGAGAATTTGCCTCCAACTTGAAATGGATCAGTTTGAAGATTAACTAGGGACACTTTGAGCTTGATAAGGTTGAAAGGTACATGATATAACTAAATATATAGAGGGGATATGGTCAAGATATGAAGATTAACTAGGGACACTTTGAGCTTGATAAGGTTGATACACTATATCTTGAGAACCACTTGGGGTGAATCCATACACATTACTAATCTAATATGAAGGATGATGAGGTAGGGAATGATCAAAAGAGTGATGATACATATTGACTAATGATGACTAGGCACCAGGGCTACTTCCAACCAAAAGCTTTGATTTAGAGTCATCATTAGTGTTAACTTTCTTTCTTCAAAAATCTAATTATAGGAAAGACACACCAATAATCTTACCACTTAGTTAGACCTTTATCCCATCAGACATACTAGTACCATAAATACATGCATATGATAGATTTCCAACTAAATCCAAACATAGTAGAGTGGGACATTCCTCAAGTGTGCCATTAAGGTTTGTTCAAGAATAAAATAAGTTCTATTATGAACCAATTTAGAGAACACATAAGTAACCAAGTTATACAAGAACTAATCACACTTTTAACCTTGCCTTATTAATTATGCATTAATCAACAAGAATTCCTACCAATAGGAGGATAAGGAAATATATAAATTCAACCATAAGATAATTGGACAATGCACATGCCAACACATATAAGTGAGATTTAACCTATATGTTTTTAGCTAGTTCATTTATATATCATAAAATTAAGGGAATGTATCATAAAGCATTACCATTGACTTCACATTGAAAATGATTTAGGATTACTTTATTCAACCTAAAACTAGTAGTTTATTCCAAATGTTAAAAGGAAAACACCTTCATAATAGGCAACCTTAATAACTAGTCAACTCATATAATATTTGTTTCAACAATGTAATCAATTGAACTTCAAGAGATAAGAACCATACATCAAAGGGATTGATTAATGAAAACATTCATACCTATGTACACAATATCACAATTCTCAAGCATGCAAGTAAGATTTAATTTATGATTTCCATATAAATATGGTAGCCAACTAATCTAGACTTGTTCATATGATTAGGTATATATATAAAAACTGTAACATCCAATAGATCTCCATTTCTATACACACTTATGGCAACCAACTAAATAATAGTTCCATGTTCTATACTATACCATGAGTAAATTCTAGTGTATATTAAAATAAATGAGCATAAATATATGTATCTAAAAGCAATAATTCAATAACTCTCAATATCTATCATTCAATTTAGGATTCTAACTTGCTAGTAATCCTAGCCAACATACTCAAGTATGGATAAATACTAAAATGAGTCATCTAATTTTCCTACATGGATCTCAACTCAAGTACCATGATTAAAGATATATAAATAATAAATATATAAACTCCATAAGGATGCATAAGACATAAATATGAGAATAAATATATAAAATCCATAATACTACATAATAAATAAATACAACTCTTAAAATGGCACAACATCATTTACCACATGATCCATGATAAGATAAAAAGGCAATACACTAACATAATCTTAGAAATTGATAACAACTATCGATCCAAATATATAAATATCAAGTGTATTTAATGATCAAACTCAAAATTTG
>JARHVA010003001.1:1417500-1462500 GCA_037957365.1 Torreya grandis
TTTAACATGTGAAGGATCTGAGCCTATTTGGAGAATAATGGATCTTTGGACTTATTATTTATGCCTGAGTTTAATTTAGCTTGGCCACACTTTAATATTAGATGGCATAATTTTTGGCCATATGAATGTTCATTGAATGTTGAAAAATCCCTACACATTCAATTTAAGTTAAATTCATGGTGTCATAGATAATTTAAATTAGTTTTTTCCTCTTGAAATTTTGATTGTTGTGGTTTATTATATAAGTTGAATTGGTGTAATTTACCAATATGTGGCCTTGATCATAAACCTCTATGTTAATTATTATGATTAAATTTAGTTGGGATTTAATAAGAGATTTGTATTATTGTATATTGTTGAGAGATGGGAATTGGAAAAAGCCCTATTGGAATCATCTTTTATAATAAGGGTTTACATTTTTTTATCTTTAAACCATCCTATCAGCCTATTGTCCCATTAACTCATATTCCCTAATTTTAATATCCAGATGATCCCCCAAGTCTCCTATATCAATCATTAGTTTCAAAATCATCTTGTTATTTTGAATGACTAATGTGGTAATTTTTATCTTTTGGATATTGTTGGCATTTTCAAAATTAAGAATAATGGGTGGACCAAGCATTTTATGTTTCCTATTTTGATTTTGAATTGGTTATGATTTATAATCTATTATGATTTTGATTGATTGGTGGAATCCGTCCTTATTGTCTTGGGAATATGGTAAGGTTGAGATGCCTGATTATCATGCTTGGCTCATTTTATTTGTTGGTCCATGACTTGGTTGAGTATAATTATTAAGTTACATGTGGTGTTTTCTTTTCTACTTTATGATCATGTGGGTTGTACCCTTATTGAATCACCATTCCCAGACTAGACATAAATAATTAAGCATCAGTGGTATGTTTGTTATAAATTTATAGTTGGGAGGCTAATGGGTTGAGTGAAGACTTAGAGGGGAGCCAAGTTGGATATTTTGGAAGTTATAGAAAAGATTAGTTGATAATCACATATTATTCCCTTTGGTAGCCTATAATTAGTTATCCCCACTTCTAATTTATAGCGATGATAGCTTGGTTATTTATATCTTGCCTTAGAATGGTGATTGTGCCTTGTATTGATGTTATTTCATTGTGTTGTGATGCCCATTATTTATGGATACAACCTCCTCATAACTTCTTCCTTGACCCTATTTTTCAAAACCACCATTCAACTAATGGTTGGGTTGGTTAAGGCCATTGATGGTTTGGCTCCTAGGGATAGTTGGGAAGGTTTGTCTATTTTTGGTTCTATTATTCCATTCCTAGATGACCTCATGGATAGGTATGATGTGACTAGTAATGTTTTATTACATGTTATTCATTTCCTCTTTAGCATTTGATGTTATAATGATTTAATTTAGCACATTAGTATATGTAGCTATAATCACTTCATTATATCTTAGTTTAGTTCATTTGGATTATGTTATGCTAATATTGTATATGGATAGGGACCCTTCAAAAATAAGATGTAAAAGTTAAAATGATGATCATGAGGTAAAATGTGAAGGTTTGCTTTCAAATTTTGAGTTTGATCACTAAATATACTTGATATTTATATGTTTGGATTTATAGTTGTTATCAATTACTAAGATTATGCTAGTGTATTGCCTTGTTATCTTTATCATGGATCATGTGGTAAACTATGTTGTGCCATTTTAAGAGTTGTATTTATTTATTATGTAGTCTTATGGAGTTTATATATTTATTCCCATATTTATGTCTTATGTATCCTTATGATGATCATGAGGTAACATGTGAAGGATCTGAGCCTATTTGGGGAATAATGGATCTTTGGACTTATTATTTATGCCTGAGTTTTATTTAGATTGGACACACTTTAATATTAGATGGCATGATTTATGGCCATATGAATGTGCATTGAATGTTTAAAAATCCCTATACATTTTATTTAAGTTGAATTCATAGTGTCATAGACAATTTATATTAGCTTATTCCTCTTAAAATTTTGTTTATTGTGGTTTATTGTATAAGTTGAATTGGTGGAATTTACCTATATGTGGCCTTGATTATAAACCTCTATGTTAATTATTATGATTAAATTTGGTTGGGATTTAATAAAAGAATTGCATTCTTGTATATTATTGAGCCATGGGAATTAGACAAAGCCCCATTAGAATCAACTTTTATAATAAGGGTTTATAGTTTTTATTCTTGAACCATCCTATTAGCCTATGGTCCCATTATTTCATATTCCCTAATTTTAATATCTAGATGATACCTCAAGTCTCCTATATCAATCATTGGTTTCAAAATCATCTTATTATTTTGAATGACTAATGTGGTAACTTTTGCCTTTTGGAAATTGTTGACATTATCAAAATTAACAATAATGGGTGGACCAAGCATTTTATGTTGCCTATTTTGATTTTGAATTGGTTATGATTTATAATATATTATGATTTTGATTTATTGGTGGAATCATTGCTTATTGTCTTGGAAATATGGTAAGGTTGAGATGCCTGATTATCATGCTTGGCTAATTTTATTTGTTGGTCCATGACGTGATTGAGTATAACTATTAAGTTACACGTTGTTTTTTATATTCTACTTTATGATTGTGTAGGTTATACCCTTATTGAATCACCATTCCAAGACTAGACATAAATAATTAAGAATTAGTGGTATGCTTGTTATAAATTTATATTTGGGAGGCTAATGGGTTGAGTGCAGACTTAGAGGGGATCCAAGTTGGCTATTTTAGAAGTTATAGAAAAGGATTAGTTGATAATCACATAATATGCCCTTTGGTAGCCTATAATTAGTTATCCCCACTTCTAATTTATAGTGATGATAGCTTGGTTATTTATATCTTGCCTTAGAAGGGTGATTGTGCCTTGTGTTGATGTTATGACATTGTGTTGTGATGTCCATTAGTTTGGGATCTAAGCTCCTCAGAATTTCTTCCTCGACCCTATTTGTCAAAACCACCATTCAACTAATGGTTGGGTTGGTTAGGGCCACTAATGGTTGGGATCGTAGGGATAGTTGGGAAGGTTTGTCTATTTTGGTCTTAGTGTTCCATTCTTGGATGATCTCATGGATTAGTATGATGTGACTAGTAATGTTTTATTACATGTTTATTTCATTTTTAGAATTTGATGTTATAATTATTTTATGTATAATATTAGTATATGTAGCTTTAATCACTTCATTAAATCTTAGTTTAGTTTATTTGGATTGTGATATGCTAATATCGTATATGGATAGGGACCCTTTAGAAATAAGATGTACAAGTTAAAATGATGATCATGAGGTAACATGTGAAGGTTCACTTTCAAATTTTGAGTTTGATCATTAAATATACTTGATATTTATATATTTGGATTGATAGTTGTTATCAATTGATAAGATTATGCTAGTGTATTGCCTTTTTATCTTTATCATGGATCATGTGGTAAATTATTTTGTGCCACTTTAAGAACTGTATTTATTTATTATGTAGTCTTATGGAATTTATATATTTATTCTCACATTTATGTCTTATGTATCCTTATGGATTTTATATATTTATTCTCTTGATATCTTTAATCATGGTACTTGAGTTGAGATCCATGTAGGAAAATTAGATGACTCATTTTAGTGTTTAGTCATACTTGAGTATGTTGGCTAGGATTAATAGAAAGTTAGAATTCTAAATTGAATGATAACTATTGAGAGTTATTGAATTATTACTTTTGGATACATATATTTATGCTCATTGATTTTAAGATACGCTAGAATTTACTCATGGTATAGCATAGAACATGGAACTATTATTTAGTTCATTGTCATAAGTGTGCATAGAAATGGAGATCTATTAGATGTTATAGTTTTTATATATATGCCTAATCATATGAAAAAGTCTAGATGAGTTGGCTACCATGTTTATATGGAAAGCATGAATTAAATCTCACTTGCATTCTTGATAATTATGAGATTATGTACATAGGAATGAATGTTTTCATTAATTAATCCCTTTAATGGATGGTTCTTATCTCTTGAAGTTTAATTTATTACATTGTTGAAATAAATAATATATGATTTTATGAGTTATTAAGGTTACCTATTATGAAGGTGTTTTCCTTTTAACATTTGGAATAAACTTTCAGTTTATGGTTGAAGAAAGTAATCCTAAATAATTTTCAATGTGAAGTTGATGGTAATGATTTATGATACATTCCCTTACATTTATGATATATAAATGAACTGGCTAAAAACATATAGGTTGAATATCACTTCTATGTTTTGGTATGTGCATTGTCTAATTCTCTTATGGTTGAATATATATATTTCCTTATCCTCTTATTGGAAGGAATTCTTGTTGAGTAGTGCATAAATAATAATGAAAGGTTAAAATTGTGATTAGTTCTTATATAACTTGGTTACTTATGTGTTCTCTAAATTGGTTCATAATAGAACTTATTATATTCTTAAACAAACCTTAATGTCACATTGGAGGAATGTCCCAGTCTACTATGTTTGGATTTAGTTGGAAATCTATAGTATGCATGTATTTATGGTACTAGTATGCTCGATGGGATAAAGGTCCAACAAAGTGGGAAGATTTTTGGTTTGTCTTTCATATAATTAGATTTTTGAAGTAATAAACTTAACACTAATGATGACTCTAAATCAAAGCTTCTGGTTGTAAGTAGCCCAGGTGCCTGGTCATCATTATTCGATATGTATCATCACTCTTTTGATCAAAATTCTTATTCCTTACCTTAACATCCTTCATATTAGATTAGTAATGTGTATGGATTCACCCCAAGTGGTTCTCAAGATTTAGTGTATCAACCTTATCAAGCTCAAAGTGTCCCTAGTTACTCTTCAAACTAATCCATTTCAAGTTGGAGGCAAATTATCTCAGGCTATGAAAGGTACGTGATAGAACTAAATACATAGAGGGGATATGGTCAAGATATCCCTAGTCATATTATTCATGGCATAAAAGGTGCACTATAGCTAATTAAAGAGTAATGGGATATTATTCTGGGAGAAAATTGGAAAAATATCTCAAATGAGATGATGGATGTAATTGGTTATAGTCAAATCATGAAGGATAAGATAAGAGGCCTTGAAGGATAGTATCTTAAATCCTACCAACTTCTTGTGTCTTCATATACACCACCTCATCCCTCATATATTCCACCCATTCCTCCCTAAGATACCACTCCAAGTTGCCCTTAGAGTGTTCCAGTTTATTCATGTGTTTTCAAACTTTCCCTTCTTGGATTTCAATCCAAGAAGACCTTTGGAGAGAGAAGGAGATTGTTATTAGGTAGCCTATTTTTTAGATCCAAGATCCCACTTATCTTCCTCAAGAATCATCTTGTACCTCATACCATCCCTCTTGTGTTCCTTATCTTCATAAGACCACTAACCACCTTAAAGAGGGGATTTTTCAAGATAATATAGGTAGACAAATCAAAGAACTAGAGATGAAGATGAGGAAAGAGGAATAGAGTCAAAATAAAAGGAAGGAAACTGCTTCTTACACTTTTCCCTCATGGAAATAAATCAAGGGAACAAAGAAGAGAGAGGAAGTGTTAGCTAAGGTATTTCAAGAGCCAATTCAATAAAAATAAGGTTTATCTTAGCTCAATGAGCTTTCCATACAAGAGATCCATGGCTCTGTCTCTCTTCCCCAAGAATCACCTAAAAGGGCCTTCAAGGTCCTTGGTAGGAAGGATACTATCCTAAACTGCAATCAAGGTGAATTTTTTCACCTTCCCACCATCTCCCTCATAAAAGAGGATCCTATTTTATAGATATTAAAGGAGAATATTGTAGTCAAAATTGAGCTCGAATATGACAAAGCTAGTATGATGGGTAGTCCACTTCATGTTAGAGAGGACAAATCAAGTTTTGATCAGACTTCTTGACATGGTTTTGATGAATTATATCTTGAAGGAAGTAATAATGTCTTAACTTTTTAAGGGAGGTATGTTTAATTTGAAAATGAGAGCAAAGGAGATTTCACTTTGTTATAAGATCTTCCATTTTATGGGGTTAATGATGAGGATGAGCAAAGTGCAGAAACTGATATGGTTGTAGTAGTCAACTAGTTAGTTGATCAGGTTGAAAAAGTCATAGATGATCAAGAAAAAGAAAATGAGGATCATGATGAATTATGGTAGTAGTTTTACCATGATTTCATGGACTAGGCAGAGGTTTTAAACTAGCCTATGCCTCCTCTAGAGCATGAAGATGAACTTACAGATTAGGCTATAGAAGTTAACCAATCTCAATATGAATTGTCCATTGAAGGTAGTACTTAAGTCTTCAATAATTAATGATAATGGTCAGATCAATAGCCACATGAGTATGACATGGTGAATCATGGATGGGTAAATGAGTTGCCATATAGATCCTTTTAGAATAAGCAAAGCAAGGATGGTGTTGAAGTTGGCATTATCTCAGATGACCAAGGGGAAGCTACCTTTTGGGATGACTTAGATATTTTCTACCTAACCCTAGACAATCAACCAATCACCATTTTAAAGGAGTCACCACATGTTGTGACTCATTAAGAGCACAAAATTGATCCATCAAATGAGAAGGTTTTAGGTGCTTCTATAGTTCAATATGAAGCAATCCTTGAAGAAATAGACTAGTATGTCAACATTGGAGACATGTTTGTTCCATTGCATTCATTTAAAACATGCCAAAGGAATCAATAATCAAGCATTCCAACTCACCTAACATGATCTCCACAAAGCAAGGTATTCTCCATCGTAGTTTATCATAAGTGAATGATGCTAGGAGTTTCCCATTTGACCCAAGTGGAAAGTACTTATGAATTGTAACCTTGTATAGATTATAATAGTTTAAATTATTTTATATAAGTGCCTTTGTGCACATTCTCTTTGTAGGCTAGATGTTTTGTTTTCTCCAAGTGCCTAAATGTATTTTCCTTTGTTGATTTTTTCTTATTTCCCTTTTTTATTCAAGATGAGGTTCTAAAAAGGTTCAACTATTGTTACATCTAGGTCAATATGTTGAACAAAAGAGGAGACTCCATGCCTAATAGATCAGACAAGGCAAATGGTCTAAGTTATTTTTCATAGTAGGCATGAAATCCCTATGAGTCACCAAAGATGCTAGCCAAATTTAGCCCACATACCAAGCTCTTTGCATGGATTGATCAGATGAGAAAATTTCTTGTTTAGATGAAAGATCAAATGACTTGGGAAAACTTTGATGAACTAGATCATCATTAACATGTCATCTAGATTCAAATGGACTAGTTCACTTGGGCATTTTATAAATTCACCTCATAAATCCTCACAAGCCAAAAGGATGCAGTACTATAAAGTCATTCATTTTGGGAATATGCTATGCAAGTTTCATATCCATGCAAGCTTTTTAGCTCAAGTTGTAAATGTTTAAAGTTAGACTTGTAGCATAAGATTTTCATGCTAACATCAATTTAAATCTCTATAAATTAATTTTTTGGGTTCAAAATCTCTTAAAAGTTTTAAATTTGATCAATATCTAACAGTCCACATAATATTTCATACTGACAGCACAAATCTAATGATTCATGTTTGGGTCAAATAAGTCAAAAGGTTTGTTGATGCTTAGAAATATACCATAGGTGATCTTCAGTGTCAATGAACACTACTCATTTTAGGATTTGAAAAATCCAAGCCATGATTTGTAGTTTATGACAATTCAATGATGTATGTGGTGGAAATAGAAGTAGAGTATGAGAACTGCCCACAATATTTGTTTGATTTAGTGGTTAGGAGCCACTAGGATTTAAATTTTTAGATATTCAATAGTTTTCAATGACTCAGAAGCTAAACTCAATGAGTATTAACAATGATATTTAAGCTAGAGTGAATCTTGATAAAAATAAGAAAAGAGAAGGGTAAATTAAGAAATAAACATGATTATAGGTTTTCATCTCAAATATTATGACAAAATTCTAATTACTTTGAGCACATTTGAACCAATTTATGTTATAAAATAACATAAGCTCAAATTATATCACAAATCAAGAAAAATTCAAAGGAAAATATGAATCATAAGAACCAAATTTACTTTAAAGATTTGATATTATGATCTAAATAACCCAATTACATCCAAATATAGAGAAAATAAAATGAAGTATTCTTAAGACCTTTACAGTCAATTTAGCATTTAGCACAAATTAACAACCTTATGACAAAGAACGTAACTTAAAACAAGAATCATTAAAATTCAAGATGACTATCTGCAATGGAGAGGTAGCATGGACATTCAACAAACCTATTTAGATAATCTTTTTAGAATTCCTTAGTTGTATTAAATGTTCTTAATATACAATTTCTCAAAAACTCTCTCTTAATAATGGTAACCATCTACCTATTTATAGGAAGCATAGGTGGTTAACCAGTTAACATTCAAAATATTCACATGCAAATAAGGACAACTACCCTTGATATAAAGATACAATGTGGAAGGTCACATGTCGACTTGACAAAAAAGAGTATATACTAACAAACTAGCATATAATTTACAAAAGAGAATATTCTTATAGGAATTTCATTGGTGGGCCCTTTAATTATCCCTATTTGAGGAAGTCTTTCAACTTGGTATATTTCTCCTTGATTAGTTCAAAATCTACTGCAGTCTTCATTAGATAATCCTCTTCTTGATCTACCAACTTGTCAAATTCATTGTCAGCCTGAGGGACAAGTTCCTCGATACATTATGCTTCTATAATTTGCTTCCCTATAGAAATAATGATATCAAGTATCTTTTGGTTATCCTTGGCTAAATGACCTTTTTTGTCTTTAATTCTCTAGATTTGAATACCAACCTTTTGCTTGAATTATTCATCACTACTCAGGCCTATAATAGTGGTTTGAGAAGAGTTATCTAGTAGATTCCCCAAAAAAAATTCAATCTGGGTTACAAAGCCTATGTCTCCTTTGATGAAGTCATTGAAATCATTGCTCCAGGTGATCAAATCCCCTTGTTTATCCATCAAAAATTCCTTGAATAGGTCCATATGTCTATTTTTTTAAAACTTGAAGTCCAATGCTTATTTTGTCTTATGTATCTTGATGAGCTCCTCCATCTGAGCTTGATAATTCTGACTTTGAGTGATTAAGGCTTGTTCCATCTCAATTTAATGGTTTAAAACACTCAATCTAATCTTGATGCTTTTAAAATTCTCAAATGCATCCATCAAATATTTATTTAGCACTTGTAATATGTCCTTAGGAATTGAAAGGAGGACCTAAGCTTCTAAATCTTGCTTTTATTTATCCAAGTTGAGAATCCTCTATTTCATTCCCTAAACTCTAGCTAAGGTCATGGATGACTAAGCGAGTACCATACTATCTACATCTGCTTGAAATATAGGATGCTCCCCTATTGCCTACCCTAGAATAAGAGTTAAACCTACAAATGGTTCCACCTTCTGAAAGGTGAAATCCTTAGTACCAACATTAACCTTCTTGGTCACTACTCTCTCAAGATTTGACGTATCTGTATTGAAATGGACCTAAGGGTCAAACTCCTTTACCTGTGGCTATTTAAAAATCTCTAAATTTGAATTCCTAGAGGCTCTTAGGGTGTCAACCCCTTGGCTTGCCTTATTGTGAAGGATCTAGATGCTTCTCTCTACTTGTCTATTCATAATATCTTAAATCCAAGGCTTAACATTACCCTGAACACCTATGTCAACTTGAATCAAATCTAATGGAGGAGAAAGAGATGGTATTTTCTACAACTTCTCATAAACAAACCGATCAAGAATAGTTGGTCCATAAATAGGATTCTCATCACAAAAGAGGTTAATTTCATTAGTAGGGTGAGTGAAAGTTGACCTAGGAATTTTTCTTGGAGATAGAAGAACTAAGGCCAATTTTGCCTATCTCTTTCCTCCATCCAATGAAACTAATTCTTTGCTTGATTCCTTAGATGGATCCTCTTCCTTATCAAAACCATAGGTAGCTATGATGTTAATAAGGGCACCTTCCACTATTTCTTTGGTTTCCAAAGCAATCATGTTAATAACGTCTACTGGGGAAGAAGGCCTTGGTGGGGATGCTTGAATTTAGGGACTTTCACTAGGTATATTCTCTATGTTGGACTCCTAAATTGCATCTTTACCTTTTCCTTTTACATTGTTAGGTTTCCCAAACTGGGGTAATTTTATTAATTCTCTTTGTTGAGGCTTAGAATATTATCCTTCAATAGGTGGCTCTTGATGTGCAATCTCAGATGGTCCTGGTAACAAGTGATAATGTAAGGGATGTAGTTGCCATGTTTCTCTTGAGGGATTATTATCCCTATCCAGCCTATGTTCTAATTTGATGTTGTAGTTTTTAACCCTAGACAAGACTTCTTCAAAGTTCCTTGCCTTTGTGTAAATACCATCTCCCACACCTGGTTGATGTTTGTACTTAGTCTTTGGGACCTTTTTATCCTAAATATGGTTAGCCACTTTATCATTGGGGTACCACATCTTAAGATCATCTAGTTTAAAATCAAAAGAGTTCCTATGCACCACCATGATCTCCAGTTGTTTCTAATCCTTGATTACAATTCTACTAATATCTACTAGAAATGGATGAACCTAAGCCTTCTTATTCTTCTTGCATATCCAATCCATTTTTTAGATGATTTGATAAGCGATTTCTTGATCTAAAAGCTTACTAGGAACATATATAGGTAATCTATATGGTTGGACCATGATTCCTTATATCTTTATTACAATGCAATCTGGATAAAACCACACATCCCCCAGGTCTCCACTTGTCTTTTATTAGAGGATGAAGCTTGGGCATAGGGACACCAGTGATTGCCTCAAAAACGACTAGGAAGATACCATCACATATGAATTATGTGTCATTCATGTATTTGAATATATGTAATTTGGAGTAACGATGGGAAATGGTAGTTCTACCATCAGGGGACCAATTTTAAATGCCAAGGAAATTAATAGATGTTAAGAGTGAATCCAAGAGGTAAGACATCATAAATAATTGCTTAGAGGTTTTTCTCTTGATGGCTATAAATTGTTTGGCTAAGAAAAAACTTATTAAGTCTCCAATGGGAGGGGTTAAGATCCACTCGAACATGCAATAAACATAAGATACCCAGACCTTACTCAAATAAGATATATAAGAGGCACTAAAGGTTGTATTCAATAAGGCCATATCTACCCTAACATCCTCCCTAAATTGGGTTATAGGAATCTCACCATTCGGGGTCCTAAAAACATGGGAACCTTGGATTAACCAAGGTGAGTGGAATGAATCTATGTTTTGGGAATGTGTCCATTCTCTCAAGGATGGGAGATCAACATGAAGCAAAGGGAGCTTATAGTAAGTCTAAAAGGTCATGGGACCTATAAATGCAATTTTATTGATACTTCATAAATAATCCATTATCTATCTATTATGTAGTTAATGAAAATAGGAGAAATAAGGTCAATATAATACATTACCTCTAGTTTAGTAGTCACATGGTGAAGGCCTGCCAGCTAAGTTGATACTAGGTCTTTGTATCTTTAGTGCACCATAGCATTCCTCTTTTACTCCTAAGAAATTAATTTGAACTCCTTTATAAAGAATAATAATTTAGACAAATTATTGATTCCATGTATATTCAAGGCCATTAAATCTAACTCTATGTCTCTGAAGACCCTTCCTTCACCACCTGAAGTTAGATAAAGCTCCACTTTAATTTTCATCTATTGCCTACTCACTTCCACTGATAAAATTTAATTATAGTTGATTAAAATAAAGATCTCACTAAGGCACTTGCTTTGAATTCAAGTTACACTTAATTAAATTTCTATGTGATCAATTGAACTGACTTAAGTCCTTCTTTATATAAGGTATAAGTTTTTTAGCTTTAATGGGAAAAATATCCAACTCTTGATTTCATATGTGCCTCAAATTTCATGGGACCCTATTCTCATGTACTATGGATTATCAAGCATAGGATATATTTCATTTTGATCTTCCATACCTATGTGGAGCTTATGTGGTAGGGTTCTATGCCTTTTATGGAAAATTTCATAAATGTTAGTTAAAGTCTAGCCATTAGGTTTCAAAAGTCTTATTTATTTTGCTTTGAGAAAAAAAATCTAGGTCCTTGAATTTTATTGGTCTCTTAATCTTTAAGCTCACTAATTATGCCATGTGTCAAGTTTATGAGGCCTTTGAAAAGTCATCAACTTCATTACACCATTGGATCAAATCTAGTGAACAAGTGATCACCATTGAATCTTGGCTAGGGTCAGACTTTTATTCATATGCCTTTTTAAAGGACTTCAAGCTTGATGCACCATTAGATTAAATCCAGTGAACAAGCGATCACTGTTGGATCCTGCAAGATGATTACCTTTTAATCAGTTCCATGATTATATGAATCTTAGGTTTAAAAATATCATTTACAATTTTATGTTTAAAAAACACAAAATGAGTTAGGCTAAGATCTTTATATACCAAGTTTGTCTTCATAAAAATCTAGGAATTTATTAAAAGGTTTTTTAAAAATTCCCCCTTTGATTAGGCTTTAAAATTTGTCTAAGTTAAATTTGATAGGTTGGGTCATGTTAAATACATCCTCACACACGTCAAATGATGGGAGTGAACCTACCAAATTTAAGACAATGGAATTTATTGATCCAATAACTAAATGCCATGTGTAAAGCTCTTAGGAGTTCCCAAGGATTTAGGGATTGTCTAGGTTAAATTTTATGGGTTTGATCATGTCAAATATGTCTTTGTAGATGTCAAATGATGGGATCAAACCTATCAAATTTAAGACAATGGAATTTATTGATCTAATAACTGAATGTCACATGTAAAGTCCTCAGGAGTTCCTAAGGATTCAAGGATTGTCTAAGTTAAATTTGACAAGTTTGGTCACGTCAAATATGTCTTCATAGACATCAAATGATGGGAGAGAACCTGAAAAATTTAAGATAATTTAATTTATTGATCCAATAACAAAATTCCATGTGTAAATCCCTTAGGAGTTCCCAAGGATTCAAGAATTTTTTAGGTTAAATTTGATGGGTTTAGTCATGTCAAATATGTACTCACAGATGTCAAATGATGGGAGTGAACCTATCAAATTTAAGACAATGGAATTTATTGATCTAATAACTGAATGTCACTTGAAAATCCCTTAGGATTTCCTAAAGCTTTAGCTTTAATTCACACCAATAGATTAAAACCTCTGATTAACCAATCACTGTTAGATTCTTACTAGGGCCCAAATCATTAATTATATGCCTTTCTATAAGACTTCAAGCTTGATGCACTGTTGGGTTAAATATAGCAAACAAGCGTAAAGTGTTAGATCTACAAAAGTGCATGAACTTTATGTTAAAACCTAATCATGCATAAAAACTCTTGCTAGATTTTCCTGTGAATGATTAAATTTAAATCCTTAGGGTTTATTGCTTTGGAACCTTGACTTCTTCCATAGAAATTTAAATTAATCACCTTTAAGATGAATATTAACAAAATTAATCCCTAAGATATTATCATAATTAGATATACCAAAACTCATGTCTTTTTTAAAGATTGACCTACCTTTAAAATTCAAGATCAAACAATATTTCACACTTATTCTAGAATATAGAGGTTCTGGAAACAATCATAGGGGTCCTTTTCAAAAAATAAATATGGGGGGTGTTAGTCTCAACAAGGTCCTTGGGTTAAAATCCCTTAAAAGGTTACAAGTTGGAAAAGATCTAATGGTGTGGGTTTACCAATCATAGATCTAATGGTACAAGGTGACTAACAAAGAAGGTGGGTCTGATCTAGATCAATGATCAATGTTCAATTATACCAATGATCCAAAATTGTGTAAGAACTAATAGGAAAGTGAGCCTATGTAGATCAAAGGCTTGCATTGCTTTGTACATTATGACCCATTGATAGGATTTAAAGTTATAAAGTTAGTGGATCTATATCAAGGGCTTGCATTCATTCATACATCATGAACTAATGGTGTAAGCAAAGTTAATAGGGTTAGTGTATATCAAGGATAGGTGAGAGATTACCAAGTGTTATTAGTAAATTAGGTTCCCATTAAAATCAATTATCTATGTACATATCAAATAAATCAAATTAATGAGTGAGATTCAAATTTAAAAGACTAAGGGAACTTCAATGGGAGGTCAAACATGTGACCACTAGGGTAATCAGGTCTTGTAGGGGTCATCATTCTACCATTGGAGCTCAACTAAACACTATTAAAGGGACATATTGATATAGTCATGATGATCAATGATAAAAGGGCACCATTGAAGCTAAATATAGACCTCTAGTTCATAGAATTATAACATATAAGGTCCACATTTTAAATCTTACAAGGTTCATTCTATGACTATGTTCACCATTCTTTAAATGAGATGTATTTATGGTGAATTCATTAGTTTCTATAGATGCTTAGAGGAAAAAATAGGTCTTATAGACCTAATAGAGATCAAGAGCAAAGCTACGTAGTCTATAGGTCTGGATCGATATAAGTGGCTACAAGAAAACCAATAAAGGAGATTGGTTTTTCATTTATAGAAAAGATCTGGTCTAGATTTGATCAAGGGTAAATATCTATGATCATGAAAAGGGTCCTCATTCTTTAGCATAGTCTTATTTTTTATAGGAATCCAACTAAAGTAGGCAAATCCATGATTTTGTTAGATTCATGATCATGAAAGTTTTATCTTCAATAGAAGGTGGCATGAAAGATCAAGAAAAGGATCTAGTGGTTGTGACTTGCATCTAAGAGCATTCAATGCATCATCAAAGCCTAAAGGAACCTTTCCACTTGGTAAGCCATGAGTAGTGTCTTGATTGATTAAAAAGGTGGCAAGGCATTCATTATAGCAAAAGGTGGTAGCTCAAGCTCAATTAATTATTTGGGATGGTGTGTTACCTCTCTAATGACATGCTCCTATATTATTTATCTCTCTCCCTTCTCTTATATATCCCAATATCTTTCCAATTATGAGGGTTCTCAGATTTTAGGCTTATTTCATATTTTTTGGGAGATAAGGATAATCATTAAGACTCTTGAAAAAGTGCTCATTTTATATTCCTAAACCCTATCAAAATATTGTAAGAACTACCTCTTGAAGTAATAAGATGGACTATTTGCCTATCTCTTGCCTTTGATTAGTGTTTATTATGCTTGTGCATGATAAATTTGTGAAGGAGGATATTCTTAGTTCATTGTCATTTTACTTGCCTCTTTTAAGGTGTTTTCAAGCTATTACATGTCTGGATTAGTTTTCTACCTAAACTTCTTCCATGCAATACTTATATAATCAGTGAGATTGTGAAGTTGTGTGAGCTATAGTTGTCTTATGTTAATCTAGTGTGGGTTCAATATTATGTGAGTGTCTATTTAAGTTTGGTACATAACCTTGGTTAACTTTCATAGGAGACCTTATACCCTTTATAACCCTTTTACCTGTGAAAAATATTAGTTTAGGTGAGCATCAAGAGGAAGTCAATCTTCTCTGGAGGTTTAACCCCATTATAGGTAACCCACAGCCTAGGGTTGTCCCAATTTATGGCTCAATTAGAAAGGACCTAAAGAACCCTCTTCAAGGGTGCAAATTTAAGCCATAATAGTTACTTGCCTTTGTAAAATGTACGACCCAACCCTATTTTAACACACTTGAAAGGAGAGTGTGTAAAGTATGGTGGCTTCATTATTAAACTCCTTGGTTGTAGAAGATTTTATGTCTCAACTTTTAATTATTTGTAATAAATTCTTGACTATAGGTATGGTTGAAACATACTAATGTAAGCTTAGAGGTTTAATTGATTAACATAATCCCATTACCTAAAATCATGGGTACATCAAATATAATCATTGTTATGGAATATTTATGTTTGGTTGTAATGTGCCTTAATTGTATTGATTTCCTTATGTATCATATAACATTGGATATTTTCCAATATATAATTGGTTATAATGATTCAATGATTGGTTTTAACTACATCATTTTTATTAGATGATAAATAATAAATGATTGTACCTTCATACATCTATTTAGTTCATGGCAAGCATGCTTGTAAGTTGATTGAAAACTCTTATGAAAATGATATCTTGTTGTGTGCTTTAGAGACCTTATGTTGGCTAGATATTCTATAGGCTATCAAAAGTACTTAGGAAGTCATAAGATTGAATCCCCTTCATCTAATGGTGAAGATCATGTACGCTTATGTCTATTTACTTCTAATTATTCACAGCTCTTAGCTATTTATAGATTATACAAGTTATGTGCAAGTTATCTTATTTTTGGGGTATTACTTTAATCAGAGAGTTCATGAACCATAACAAGTTGATTTTGAAGAAAGTAAGTAGTTGTTTCATAGAATGTGTAACTTTTTATTTAGGAAATACATAATGAAATACTAAAATATTTGAGAAGAAAGAGGTTGCACTTCATAATAAGTAGTTTTATAGAGCTTATTGAATCCATATAGGTAAATAAATATTCAAAAGATGATAATCCTTTCAAAAAATGATTAATAAATATTGGAATTCACATTCATATTTAAATATAACACTAAGTTTACCATTTTAATCTTCACAAATCCACCAAATGATCTCATGAGATGTAAAGTTCCATAGAAATCAACATCTTTCTTATTCACTTTGAACCAATTTCATACAAAAGAAAAAATTAGAAATATAAACAAAAAGTTTTAGATTAATTATACTCTCTTTCTTTAATTGTGATTAATTTTTAAAATTTACCATCCACTTGGCACACAGGCTTGCACTTATATTTATACAATTTTAGAAGTCAAAATCAAATAGGAGATAATTTCCATGTACTACATAAAAACCTGGGAACCGTTGAGAAGCATCCTCCTAGAATTTCTCCTCTATGTCATGAAATGGCCAATGACATATAACACTTGTTAGTTTTACTATTTGAATAAAAAATAATCTCTTTACATGCAACACAAAGTTTACTTAAGTAATTTTCTTTTACAAAATGACTTTAAGTAAAGCCATCTAGACAAGTTACTTAAGTCTTACATCTTACAAAGTAACTTATATAAGTAACTTCACTAAATGACATTACTTACAAAGTAATTAATAAAAAAAAAATCACTTCAAATACATCACTTTAAGAAAATGGAAGAAAAAAGTTCTCAAGAATATGAGCAAAAATAATCACTCCACATCATGAGCTTCAGATCTACATTTCTCTTTTTATTTGATATACTGGGACATCATGAACTATATTATTGCATCATCTGATTTGGCAAGTGATTACCTTTTAGTTTCATGCCTCAACAATTCTCTTTCCAAATTCCTTCCATAAGCCTTCACCCTATCAAGTCTTGGTTCAAGCCTTTTGATTTCTTGTTGACACTTGATTAACTACTTTATACATTTTGTTGTGAAAGGAGTTGTGACCTTTTCAATTACTTGCTTGAACTATTTATATAACTATTCAGATGTCCTTGGAGATTTTTTGGACCAAATGTTGATGAGACCAAAGATCCAATCCTCTAGATTCACTTTTTTATTGTGAGCATCTTCTTCTAGAGTATTCATTTCTTCACACATTTCCCCAAGGATATGCATGAGAAAAAGATAGGAGGTGTTCTTCATGTTTCAATTTCTTTACTGACCCTTTAGGAATAATTTTTTATTCAATTAAAAAAATTTCACTCAAAGTGTTTATTCTTTGAAGACTTTCTTGCTACAACATATAAATACCATTCTCATTTTTTATTTCTTTCATTACTATCTTTATCTATGCTAATTTATTTTCAATATCAACATGAATACCTAAGACCTCAAGAAAGTGCTTCTAAGTAGTTTTTAGCATCTTCTCTATCCATTCATCAATGGCTTTAGCCTTATATCTAGTTTCCTCTATCTTAGTTATTACTTTTTGACCAATTAAATCACCTAAAAGAATTAATTGTTGAGGGGTAGATCTTGCCACTTTGGTAATTAATTCACACAACTTTTCAGTTTGTTCCTTCAATTTGGCTTTATCAAATTTTTCTTCATCTAACTTCTTGAAAAGAGTGTCAATTAGAGTCTGAGTGTCTTAGAGGAATAGATATTTATACAAACTTATACCTTGAAGGTTTAATTATGATCTTGGAAGTTACCTTACTGATCTTGGGATTCTTTCCTTTTCAATCAACACTCTTTAATAGCCATAAATCAATTTCCTCCAAATTTATCACTTCTCTATTCTCATGAACTATTTGTAATTCCAACAGGATGAGAAGTCTATAATTGGGGGAGTAGTTGAATGTATGACAAATTTTTATTGATTATTTCTTACTACTAAGTCCTAGGAAGAAGCTTCTTGTACATCTTAAATCCCTTGAGCAATATTGGAAACAGTCTACACATCCTTTTCTTTCTCTACCTCCTTCTCAGTTTCCTTCTCCTTCTCAACTTCTTTCTCCTTCTTAATTTCCTTCTCCTTCTCAACTTCCTTCTCCTTCTCTTTCTCCTTCTTATATTACTTCTCCATCTCCACTTCTTTTTTTCTTCTCCTTCTCAGCTTCAACCATATTCTTTTGCTTTTCTTGTAATACCTCTTAAGATGAGGTCACCTTTTTAGCAGTTACCTATTATGGATCCTTATAAGTGGTTGGTTGATCATCTAAAGGAGGTGGAGGTGGAGTAGTGGGTGGATAAAATGGAGGAATGGGATGAGGAACGTCAGCCTTCTTTTGAATGGGCTTCTTGAGAGGTTTGATGCTCTAAGATTTTGGAGGTGGAATGACTATTGATGGATCTATGGTAGGTGTAGTAGAAGTAGGAATGGTGGATGGATAAGTATCTATAGAAGTGACCAAATGGGGTTTGGTGATAGATGGCTAAATTGGTTTTATATCTTTTACCACAAAGTAATTGTCATCAACATTTCTCTTCAACTTTAATTTATTCTTCATCTCTTGACTGATTTCTCCTTGAATTATCTTCCTCTTCTAACTTATTATAGTATTTTCAATCATTAATTCTTTCATGCAATATCCCTTATTAAGGATCCATGTAGAATTCATGGAAAGGACTATATAATTTTTATCTACAATAGTTTTAACTTGATATTTTATAAAAATAATCTCCAAAAGTGGAGCATTATCCCCTCCTATTGCATGGTAGGCATCACTAGTTATAATTCCATCATCCTGCATGTTTTCTCTAATTGTTGCTAAATCAAAAGCATGGATTTGTTCAATAGTCAATTTACTATTTTCCCTCCTTATTACATCAAAATCATCCCTACAATCAATCCAAAAGTCTTCCAATGCAGGAATATGCATATACTCAAGAGAAATTATATTTTAAACTACTCTTCTATAATTAAAATTTGCTATGGCTTCAAAATGAATCTAATTGTAGGCAAGGTGATTGAGAGCTTTAGATTTCTTGAAGGTAGTTACTTGGGTCTAGGACTCTAAGTAAGTAGTAAGTAAAGGAAATCATGGGTAAGAAAAGTTTGGTTAACTACTAGGTTTTCTATAGGGTGATTCTCATCTATTGTTATTTTACCTAGATTTTTTACATGCAAAATTTTTATGAGGATTATAATAAGGTTTTAAAATAACAATATGCATGTAAAATAACAAATAACTATGATCAAAATAGGAAAAGATGGAAAAAATTTCATGACAGAAAATGGAAACTTACCAGAGGAATGGTGAGAAGAAACCCAAAATTTAGACATGAAAACAAAGGGAAAATGATCTAAATACTTTGAATACAAATGGGTCAAGAAATATTTGATCCAAAATCACTTTAGAAGATCAAATAGTGTCACTCAAGATTCACAGGGGTGGAAACTTGGTCAAATAACTTGAATTTTAGGTGGGAAATGAGGTGGATTTTCTTAATATTTATATTTTCCAATGCATTAATGATAAGTAGGAGACACGTGTGAGGGATCCACATAATACCTTAGATTTTTGTCAAGTTTATTAGACTACTTCACTTATTTTGGATTTTGAAGTGAAGTAACCACATAACTCCCATTTGGTCTAAGCTTGAGAGTACTTTGGAATTTTAAACCCTTATTAATTATAATTGTAGCTTTGAGAAATTGAAGTTACTTTTAAAAACTGATTTTCTTTAGTTAGTTTTCTATGGGTTTGTATTCTTACTTTACTTGGCTTCTAATGAGAAGTAAAGCTATTTGATAATTTTGGTTTAAATTGGATGGTGTAATTCGAGTTTGAAATGACCACTTATTTATTAATTGATAAGTAAAGTAACTTAGAGAACCTGAGTTAGCCTAGAAGTGAGCTCAAACATTTATCTTTTTGATCTTCTTGGAAATATGATTAATTTAGTTTTTTAGTGATGGCTCAAACAAACATTTTCTCATCTTCTAGAGTAATGTAAAGCAATTGGGAAAAGAAATCAAGAAAAATAAAAGCTAAAAAATACTAAGTCTTATGCATAGGACTAGTTTCAACAAGAATAACTAATTCACAAAAGATAAAAGGCAAAAATTTAATAGGGGTATCCCAAAATTCAATGTGCAAAATTTTGGGAGACACCAACTAGCTCTGATTAGGGACATCTTTGTTTTTATCAAAAAGAAAGAAACAAGGATGAGATCATAGTATTTATAGTTTTGAGTCTTCTCTATTGGGCATGGAGTCATGTAACAACTCAGTCACAAAAAACTATAGAAAAAAACAACAGATAGAAAAAATGAAAAAAACTAAATAAAAAAGATTGAAAACTTCTTTATATACATATAGGTGTTACCCTACTACTCAAATCTTGTAGAGCTTCAAGTGTTGCCCATTAAAAGGAAACAATAGTTCAATTCCATCTTGATAATCTAGGATGAAGCTATCTCTTCTAGCAATCTTCTTTATAGTGAAAGGCCCTTTCTATAGGGAATCAAACTTGCCATGCTTCCCTTTTTATTCATTTTTGCTTATCCCATAAAAGGACCAAGTCACCAAATTCAAACTATCTTTCTCAAGCCTTCTTATCAAATATTTTATTCACTTTCATTTGATGGTCAGTCATCCAATTAGCAACTTGAGTATGAAACTCTTATAGTTTAGTGAGAAATATAATCCTCTTCTCAAATGAATCTTGATAAGTTACATCTTCAATAGCTTTAGATAATTTTAAATCAATAAACTCTATGGTGATTAGTATCTCAACATTTTTTCCATATAATATCTGACAAGGAGACATACTAATGGCTTTCTTTGGAGTGATTATATTATCCCATAGTGTATTAAACAAATTCTTATGGTAGGTGTGTTGATTATTATCCACAAACTTGTGAATGATGGTCATCAATTTATTATTACTTGATTTAGCTTGACCATTCACATGACGATAGTGATTTGAAGCATGAAATAGATCTATTCCATATGAGTAATAAAAATTAGTTAGTTTCACTAAGGAAAAGTTGGCTACATTATATGTTGCTATCTTGTGTGGGATACGAAACCTTACTATGATATTCTCTTTGATGAAATCACATACTAATTCCAAAGTGGAATGCTTAACAAGAATGGATTCTAATAAATTTATAAAGTAATTAGTTGTAGTTAAGACATAACAATGTCCAATACTTGAAGAAGGATTCAACATGCCAATAAAATCTATGCCTCATTATTGGAATGGTTCACTAATTATAACTAGTTTTAATGGCAATGCTGGTAATTTTACACATCTCACAAAGTGTTGACATGCCTGAGACTTAGAAATCCAAATAAGAAGTATCTTGGAAAAGAGTAGGCCAAAAGTACCTTATATGTAATATTTTGTGTGTTGTGACTCATGTTGAGAAGTGACCGCTATAGGCTTTATCATGAAATTGCTCTAAAAGTTTCTATTATTTTTCTTTATTCACACAACGTAGGAAGAGACCATCAATTCCTCTTTTGTACAAACCATTATATCAAAGGATATAATCCTTTAAATTCATCTTGATGGTTTACTTTTCCTTACATGTAATATTAGCTAGACATTCTCCATAAGTCAAGAAGTAAGAAAATTTATTATACCATTCATCAACAAGATCAAAAAAATTCTCCATGGGAAAATATTCATCCGATTTAGCTTGGAGTGAAGGTGCCACTATATTTATATCATCAAGTTTTCTCTCTATCATCAATTAGCACAAACCACTTCCTCTTACTAGTTTCATTGGTTTGATGTCAAGATTAAACTCTTACACCTTATCTACCCAAGTGCTTCTTAGTAATCCCATCTTCTACTGCATTAGAATTTATTTGACTATAGTGTTAGGTACATAGACTTTAGTATGTGAATATAAAATGTAATACCTAAAATCTTTGCATGCTTTGACTACAACAAAGGCATGTTTCTCTATTTGTGTATACTTCAGTTCAAATCTTTTCAATGGTTGACTCATGAAAGCTATAAGAGATTCAATTCATTCATCATTATTTTGTAGAAGTATGGCTAACATAGTATGTTTAGAAGAGTAATAATAAAGAATGAATTACTTACTAAAATCTAGGGAAACTAGCACCAGAACTTGAACTATAACTTCTTCAATCTTTTCAAACTCCATTTTTCCTTCAGCATTCCATTTGAATTCTTACTTATTTTTCATCATATCAAAGATGTGGTGAGTCAACTTAGCAAAGTTAGGAATGAATCTTTTGAAGAAGTTGACCTTGCTAAAGAAAGAATGTACACCCTTCTTAGATTTAAGCAAAGATAGACTTTATATGGCTTTCACTCTTTCTAGGTCAATATTGATTCCTTCCCTTGAGATAATGTGATTGATAAGTTTCCCTTTAGTTACAATAATCTTGAGATTTATAGAAATCCCATGTCTCCTACACTATATGAGAACTTCTTCTAGGTTAATCATATGATTACCTCTTTTCTTAGAGAAGACTATCGATTCATTAAGGTATCCACTATACTCTTGTTCATTATATGTTCAAATTCTAGATCCATTAATCATTGAAAAGTTACTCCAGTATTGATAAGCCCAAAAATCATCTTATAATAGGCAAAAATCCCCCATGGTATTGTGAAAGTTGTCTTATATTGATCCTCATCCTCTACTTTTATCTGATTGTACCCTAAAAAACCATCTAACATGGACAAAATCTATGAACCTATAACTACTTAAATGGTGTGATCCATAATGGGAAATGGGTAATTATATTTTAGAGAAGCTTGATTTAGATTATGAAAATCAACACATAGGCATATTTCTCTATTTTTATTTCTCATTAGAATAATGTTAGCTAGTCATTCTGAATGATGAATTGGATAAATGATCTTTACATCAATTAGTTTATATATTTTAGCATAGATAGTACTTGAGATGGTTGGGTTATGATGGTGTAGATTTTTTGTAAAAGGCTTTGCTTCTAGTTGAAGTAGAATGTAATGTTGTGCCTCATTTAGATGGAAGGTCTTCAAGTCTTTGTAGGACCAAGCAAACACATCAATATACCTTTTGAGAAGCTCAATGAATGATTCCTTTTCTTCTTCAGAACAACATTTTATAATGTTAACCATCCTAGTCTCTTCTTCACTACCCATATTTATCTATTGTACTTTGGGAGAAGAACAATCACCATACTCTTTCTTTTTCTTTAGAAACTAATCTTGCTTGTCATATTTTTATTCTAAAGAAACCAACCCTTTAGGGGTTTTATTTCCATTCAATTGAATTATATCTTGACTATCAGTAAGCTTAAGGTTAGTGATACCTGTTGTCATCTGATATGGAAGTGAACTATTGCTTTTAAAGTATAGTTCCTCAAAGTTATCTTGCTACTCAAGAAATGTAGCTATCTACTTGTCATCATTGAAAACTTGCCATTTACTAACATTATTTGGTACTTTTGGATGGAAAACCATCCCTACTATATAATTTCCTTCTCAAAAATGTGTGGGTGGTTGATCTAGTCTGAGTAGAGCTATAGTGACTACAATAGAATCAACTCTAGAGTTCTGATCATAGGGATAGAGTTGATTGAGAAGGTTTCAAAATGGAGTATTGCACTCTAAACTTGATCATGGTAGTGTTTTAGCTTGTCTTTCCTCACTTGATATTAACCATTAATTTGCCTTACTATTAACTTAGCATCACCTTGTCCTTTTAGGATTATTACTCCCTTTTATTACTCTTGTTTAAGTCCTAATAGAAGTGCATTATACTCTATTATGTTGTTAGTGTTTTCAAACATGAGTTTGTAAGAGTAAGGAAATAATTTACCATTAGGTGATATCAATACCACTCTAGCACCTAAACCAAGAAATCTATAGCTACCATCAAACTCTAAAGCCTATATCTTCTCTTCTTCTTTCTATATCTTGGGTTTTTGAATCTCCTTGCCTAATTCAAGGTAATAGACTTTGAGGTCTGATTCTTCAAAAAAATCTATGATCTTGGATCATTAGACTTAAAAACTATATGCTTGGACTTTTTTTTAGGTTCAAGTTTTTAATTTACTCTTTTGATTAAAATTTGAGAACATGACCAATCCATCTTGACTTCACCTAGATATTTGTATAATTTTCTACTTAGAAACATTCCATAAGAAACAGGAATATCTTCAACCAGAATAGTCATTTTGAGCCTTTTATCTAGGAAAGTTTTTAAGACAACTTGGGTATCCTTAATCTATCCAATTAGGGGAACTAATATCTCTATTGAGTAACACCTAGCTCTTATCTTAGTCAAATTGAGGCTGAGGGAATCATCTAATTTAGTTTGCATAACATTATCAGAGGCTCTAGAGTCTAGGATATAGTTGCTTAACTTGAATCCATTGATCAAGAGAAAGACATAAAATGGCTCTATGCTTTTATATGTGGAATTAGACATTGGGGAAGAAATTACAAAATTATTTTGAGGTGAGGCTTGTTTAAGAGTAGGCAAGATACCTTTAGAGATATTAGCTATAGTATTTGACCCTTTACTTTAAACATACTTGACTAGTATATTCAGTTGATCTGGATAAGACCTCAAGTATTTGACTACTGACATTTGAATTTTAGTTTTTTCTATGTGATCAATTATGTCAAAAGAGGAAATAGATGTGGATAGATCAAAATTAGATTTAGAAGCATAAGTTACTAGCTTATGAGTTTTAGAATAAGAGGTTATATACTTATATTTTAGAGCAAGAGAAGAAGGTAGAGGACTACCTCTTTTAAGAATGCTTACATATGATCTAGAGTTTCCTTCCTCTTGTTATTTGGAAGGTTTTTCACCATATTTATGAGTTCGTGACCTTGTAAACATTATAAAATAATGACTATGATCTTCTTCAAATGCTTCTTCATAATCACTTTCTAATTGGTATTCAAGATAACCTATGTTGGAGTCACCAACAGGATCTATAAAGTCATCTTCATCAACAAGACGTTGATGAGTATCTTCATTCATCTAATATTATTCATTAATCTCACCATGATTTTTGAGAGCATATTCAATTTCTAGTCTTTGTGCAGGACTAGCAATACGGTTCCTATTTTGATTATTAAAATTATGTGCAAGTACATTCTAGTAGGAGTAGCATGATTACCTTGAGAAATTTCTCTTTTGACTTGTATCAAGTCATTAGTAAAATTTTATGACGAGGGATCAGTGGTCTATGATGTGCTTAAAGTAAAAGAATCACCTTTATAAGTTGTTTTCTTGATCTTTCCAGTCATTATCAAGTCATTTTTAACCTCTATAGTAAGATTTTGAGCTACTTCTAAATTAGTAGGGCATGCTTAGCATAGTTAATAATTGACCTCTGGTAACTAGGAATTAATTAAGAATCACTTCTAATTATCTCTAGTGGGTAGAGTAGCTTTAGGATTTTTATAGAGTAATATATTAATCTTGGCAATGAAATACCACGTGTTCATGTGGCTTTTTTTGAGTTGAGTCAATTGGGTGAGAAATATATGAGAATATTCAATAGCTTTAAACCTCTTCTCAAATTTCACATTGATAGTGTCTAAACTTACTATAGTTCTAAGATCCAAATGGTAAAACTAATCTATAGCTAAGTCATGCAAAGTCTCAATGAAGGGTTTAACAAAGGCATATTCATGTTCAATGTTGATTACTCCATAAGCTACAAAAAAAATATTCAAGTGCTCATTCAGACTTTATTTTCCATCATCTATAAATTTTGGGAAATTCTTTCTTGACCCCTTTGGTAATTCATGGAGAGGAGGAGTCAAATTCAATGGGCCAATTACTATCCCCCAAGGAATAGGAAGTGGTAACACCATTCTTCTAAGAATAATGAACTGAGGGTTTATAGGTTGAATTATTCTTGAAGAATTATGTTGAAGTAGATTTTCAAGAGTTTGTGCTTGTTTGATAGGTGAGAGAATAACTCTTCTTGTTCTGGCTTGGATAGGAAAACTAAAATTAAAACATTCTTGTAATTCAAAGAAGTCACCTATTTGGCCTTGAGCTCTCCTTGCTCTAGTGAAAGGTCTATTTTCTAGTTTGAAGAGCAATGTTTTTTAATATTTATTCAAGCAATTTGGTTTATAAGAAAATAATTAGGTAACAATTCCTTGACATGCAACGAGATTAAGATAAACAAGTCATAAAATAAAATGTGGCTTCTAGACATGCATTAATCTAATAAAAATCAACGTGTCTCTTTTTATCAAGTCAAATTAACTTTAGAATAAAGAGTTTTAAATAGACAAGCATGTCATTACTCTAAATGAATCATTTTGGATATAGGTTTCAAAAATTGGTGATTTTTTGGAGAATTGAATGTAAATCTACACTTATCTCCACTTGTGTGAGTGATCTAATTTTAGTTCTAGGAGTTAAGTTCGTAGTTCCCTAGTGAAGCCACCAAAAACTATTAGCTAGATATTATGTAGGATATCAATAGTACCTAGGTTTTCATGAGATTAAATCCCCTTCATTTAATGGTGAATCTCCCATACATTTATGTCTATTTACTTCTAATTATTCATAGCTCTCATTTATTCACATATTATACAAATTATGTGCAAGTTGTCTTATTTCTAGGGTATTACTTTAATCACATAGTTCATGAACCATAATAAGGTGATTTTGTAGCAAGAAAGCAGTTGTTTCATAGAATGTGTAAAGAAATTTTAGGAAATACAAAATGAAAGACTAAAATATTTGAGAAGAAAGAAGTTACATTTCACAATAAGTAGTTCTATATAGCTTATTGAATCCATATAGGTAAATAAACATTCAAAAGATGATAATCCTTTCAAAAAAAGATCAATAAAGATTAGAATTCACATTCAAATTTAAAGATAACACAAATTTTACCATTTTAATTTTCACAAATCCACCAAATGATCTCATGAGACACAAAGTTTTATAGAAATCAATGTCCTTCTTATTCACTCTAAACCAATTTCATACAAAAGAAAAACTTTGAAATCTAAACATAAAATTTTAGATTACTTAAACTCTCTTGCTTTAATTTTAATTACTTTTTAAAATTTACCATCCACTTGGTGTGCAGGCTTGCACTTATATTCATACAATTTCAGAAGTCAAAATTAAATACAAGACAATTTTCATGTGCTATGTAAAAAATTAGAAATCATTAAGAGGGGTCCTCCTAGAACTTCTCCTCTATGGAATGTAATGGCCAATGACATGTAGCACTTGCTGGTTTAACTATTTGAGTTAAAAATAATCTCTTTACATGCAACACAAATTTTGCTTTAACAAAATGACTTTAAGTAACGGTGTTTGGCCAAGTTAATTAAGTCTTAAATCTTATAAAGTAACTTACTTATACAACTAACTTAACTAAATGACATTACTTATAAATTAATTACTAAAACAAAATTACTTCAAATACATCACTTAAAGAAAATAGAAGAAGAAAGAAGAAGTTGTCAAGAAGAGGAGCAAAAACAATCACTCCACATCATGAACTTTAGATCTGCATTTGATATGTTAGAACATCATGAACTATATTATTTCATCATCTAATTTGGCAAGTGATTGAATTTTAGTTTCATACCTCAGCAATTCTCTTTCCAACTTCCTATCATAAGCCTTCACCCTCTCAATTCTTTGTTCAAGCCTTTTGATTTCTTGTTGACACTTGATTAACTCCTTTATATATTTTGCTATGAAAGGAGTTGTGACCTTTTCAATAACTTGCTTGAATTGTTGATATAATTGTTTAAATATCCTTGGATTTTTTTTCAAACAAAATGTTGGTGAGACCAAAGATGCAATCATCCAGATTCACTTTTTAATTGCAAGAATCTTCTTCTAGAATCTTCATTTATTCACACATTTCCCCAAGGATACACATGCAAAAATATAGGATATGTTCTTATTTTGATTTATTTAATTACCCTTCAATAATAATCTATTCTTCGATTAAAAAATTTTCACTTAAAGTGTTTATTATTTAAAGACTTTCTTGCTACAACTCAGAAATCCCATTCTCATTTTATATTTCTTTCATTATTATCTTTATCTGTGCTAATTTATTTTCAATATCAGCATGAATACCTGGGACCTTGAGGAAGTGCTTCTAAATAGTTTACAACATCTTATATATCTATTCATTAATGGATTTAGCCTTATCTCTAGTTTCCTTTATCTTAGTTATTACTTATTGACCAATTGAATCACCTAAAAGAAATGACTACTTAGGGGTAGATATTGCCACTTTGGTAATTATTTCACACAAATTTGTAATTTTTTCCTTCAATTTGACTTTATCAAATTTTTATTCATCTAACTTCTTAAAAAGAGTGTTGATCAGAGTCTGAGTGTCTTGATTTAAGCCCTCTATAGTAACTTCTCCAAGGGACATTTTTGTGACTATTAAGTCTTGTTCAATGACTTCATCTTTACCCTTACCCTAAGGAGGAATGGATATTTTTGAAAAATTCTACCTTGAAGGTTCAATTATTACCTTGGAATTCACCTTAGCACTCTTGGGTTTCTTTCATGTTTGATTAAGACTCTTTAATAACTACAAATCAATTTCTTCCAAATTATCACTTCTCTAGTCTCAAGAGCTATTTGTAATGACAACTAGGATGAGAATTTTGTACTTGAGGGAGTATCTAAATCTATAAACATTTTTTGTTGATTATTTATTACTACTAAGTCTTGGAAAGGAGCTTCTTATGAATCTTAAATCCCTTGAGCAATATTAGAAATCGTCTACACATCCTTTTCTTTCTCTACCTCCTTCTCAACTTCCTTCTCCTTTTCAACTTCCTACTCCTCAGTTTTATTCTCCTTCTCAATTTCATTTTACTTCTCCTTCTCCTTCTCAGCTTCAATCATTTTTTTTTGGTTTTATTGTGATACGTCCTAAGATGAGGTCACTTACTTAGTAGTTACCTATTATAGATCCTTTTGAGTAGTTGGTTGATCATCTAAATGGGTTGGATGTGGATTATTTGGTGGAGAAAATCGAGGAAGGGGAGGAAGAACATCATTATTATTTTTAATGGGCTTCTCAAGAGGTTTTATGCTATGATATTTTGGAGGTGACATGAGTATTGATGGATCTATAGTAAGTGTAGTAGAAGTAGGAATGGTGTATGGATAAGTATATATAAAAGTGACCAAAGGGGGTGTGTTGATAGTTAGTTAAATTGGTTCTTAATATTTTACCACATAGTAAGTGTCATCAACATTTCTCTTCAACTTCAATTTCTTCTTCAGCTCTTGACTACCCTCTCCTTAAATTATCTTCCTCTTCTAAATTATTCTAGTATTTTCAGTCATTAATTATTTCATACAATATCCCTTATTAAGTATCCATGTGGAATTAATGGAAAATACTATAGAATTTATATCTTCAATAGTTTTAACTTGATCATTTCCAAAAAAAATCTCCAGAAGTGGAGAATTATCCCCTCTTGTTGCATGGTAGGTATCACTAGATATAATTCCATCATCCTCCATGTTTTATGGAATTGTTGCTAAATCAAAAACACATATCTATTAAATATTCAATCTAATATTATCCCTCATTTTTACATCAAAATCATCAAATCCAAAATTCCTCTAGTGTAGGAATATTCATATACTCAAGAGAAATTATATTTTGAGCTACTACTCTACAATCAAAATTTGCTCTACCTTCATAATGGGTTTGATTGTAGTTGTGGTACATCTCCTTTTACATGTTCTTAGATTTTTAAATGCTATAAAAATGATAATTACCCATAAAAATATGAAAAATGATAACAAGATGGTGATTCTTTGATTATAAATCATGCAACTCAACTAGTTGCCTACACAGCTCCATAAGAATCCATTTATCATTGAGATACATTGGCAATTTGATTGGGGTGCCAAAGAAACCACCAAATCTGATGTATGTGAATTTTATGAATTAAATTAAAATGTATCCAAATTGGGAAACTACATCCTATGCTACATTAGATACTCTCTTGTGTTTAAGAGTTGTATTTAACTTAAAATGATTTCATAAAAGAACCCATCATTTACCATCTTATAATGTTTGTAATACTCAGAGAGAACCAATTAGGGGTAATAGTCATATATAATAATTTATGATAAATTTCCTTATATATTTAATATAGATAAATCTCCACTTGATGTTGCTACATATATCAAGTATGAAGTCATCTTGAAGTCAAAAATTGTCAACACTTGACTCAGCTAGTGATCAATGTTATCACTTATCAATCTTGACTATTCAATCATTGAAAATCTCATGTTGACATCAATGGCCCTAATTTATGAATACATCCAAGTTAAAAAACACTTATCATTATTTTCTCCATTTATTTTGCACAAAAATTGGGTAATATCATCAAATTTAGTTTTCCTCAGATAGTTAGTGTTTATTACTTTAATATATTTTGGAATTTGTCTTTCCTAGAGGCTCTTGGATTTTTTCAATATTGATAAATCTATAACTTTAGACTTTGATAGAATATTTAAATAATAATTAAGGTATTGAACATCAAGCCTAATTACTACATTACCTGAAGTGTCCTTCACTATTCTAGTGAGAGAGTCATATTACTTGGCACATTTTAAGACAAACTCAAGTAATTGTGTAGAACTTTTGAAAGCTTCAACTTATAAGATTTCATTGTTATTTATTTCTTGCATGAGTGGAGTATTAATGATATCTTTGGATCTCTCCAATAACTTATTTATGGACACATGCCCCATATCTATGTAATGGATTTCTAACACTTTAGATACAACACTTGACTCAATGGGGTACCCTTTATACTCATACTTCATCTTTGGTTCTTGAGGTTTCATAACTTTCTTTGATTTTTACCTACTCTTCCTACTTGGCCCAGGGATTTCTTCAAGTTCTAACTCAAGGAATTATTCAATTAAATTTGTTGTTTCTTGCACTCATACTCTAGCTATTTCATCCTCTTATCTTTTTGACCCTAACATTTGTTTTGGTTAACTTTGGAAAAATTTGACAAGTACTCTAAAACATTTAATGACTACTCTTGTTGGTTTAGAAAAGTTCTAAGAAATGAGTCAAGTTCTTGCCTCAAACAATACTTCTAATCAATATTTATATGTTAATTAGTAGAGAGCCTTGAAAACTCTAAGTAAGTTCTAGTAAGTAATAGGGTATCATAACTTTGGGTTGGTCTAGATAATATTCAAGTCTTAATTTTTTTAGAATTTGAGTAAGTAATGAATAATAGGTATGGATAACTTTGGGTTTCTCTCAGATTATAACTTTAGATTTATATTGGCAAGTTACTTATATTCAAGACTCTAAGTGAGTAGTGAGTTATGAAGAGTCAGGTTCTCTCTTGGGTAGTTCAACGAGTTTCTTGAGGATTATGAGTTCAATTTTTTAAAGACAAGTAACTCAGGTTAGAAACCCAAAGAAGTAAAAGTCAGGAGTAATTGGAATTATAAGTAAGAAAGTAGTCATGGGAATTCTAATTTGACAAGGTTCTTGAGAGCTTCATATTTCTTGAGGGTAGTTATTTGGGTTTGGGACTCTGAGTAAGCAGTAAGTAAATGAAATCCAAGGTAAGTAAAGTTTGGTTAAATTCTAGGTTTTCTGCAAGGTGATTCTCATTTCTTGTTAATTTTCATATATTTTTTACATGTAAAATGTCTATAAGGATTATAATAGGGTTTTAAAACAATAATGTGCATGTAAAATAATAAACAATTGTGAACAAAATAGGAAAAGATGGACAAACTTTCATGGTGGTGAATGGAAAATTACCAGAGGAAAAGTGAGAAGAAAACCCAAAATGGAGACATGAAAACAAAGGATCAATGATCTAAATACCTTGAATATAAATGGGTCAAGAAATATTTGATCCAAAATCACTCTAGAAGCTCGAATAGTGTCACTCAGGGTTCACAGGGCCGATAGCTTGGTCAAATAACTCATATCCTAAGTGGGAAATGAGGTGGATTTTCTCAATAATTATATTTACCAATGTGTTAATGGCAAGTAGGATACACGTGTGAGGGATCCACAAAATCTCTTAGCTTTATTTCATTTTTTTTGGACTACATTGCTTATTTTGTATTTTGAAGTGAAGTAAGCTCATAAAGCTAATTTGGTCTAGGCTTGAGAGTACTTCAAAATTGTAAGCCATTATTACTTATACTTTTATCTTTAAGCAAGTGAAGTTAATTTGGAAACACGATGTGATTTTGTTATTATTTTGTAGGTTTGCAACCCTAATTTACTTGGCTTCTAATGAGAAGTAAAGTTATTTGATAATTTTGGCTTAAACTGGATGATGTAATTTAGGTTAATGATGACCGCTTACTTTTCACTTGATAAGTAAATTAACTCAAAGAACTTGAGTTGGCCTAGAAGTGAGATCAAACACTCTTTTTGATATTCTTAGAAAGATGAGTAAATGGGTTTTTCAATGATGGCTCAAGCAAACATTTTCTAATCTTTTGAAGCAACTTGAAGCAATTGAGAAAAGAAAGCAAGTAAAACAAAAGCTATAAAAGACTAAGTCTTATTTATAAGACTGGTTTCAACAATAAAAATTAATTCATAAAATATAAAAGGCAAAAATTTAATAAGGTTATACCAAAATTCAATGTGCAAAATTTTAAGTGACACCACCTTGTATGATCTGCATGTATTTAATTAATAGGTAGTTTGAAATGAATTTTCGATGTGCTAGATATTTGCTTGATTGTCATTTCGGACAATGTGTTTACTGGTTCCCATGTCATGGGATTAGTTGAACCTAATGATGGAATTGAATGTTAATTATAACCATTCCAAATTCATGTACATGAGTATGCTAAGAGTGTATCACTTACTTCAGCAAGTGAGGTTTGGGTCTATTACACATCTAAAGTATACTTTGATATGAAACTTTAAAAAAAATTAGGGTTGTGACATCTCATATTAGAGTAGTGTTTATATTATAGGGAACTCTAAGATTTGTATAATTACTACTTCATGACCATTGAGTTGTCTCAATCTAGTAGAGTTCATAATCAATTCCCAAGACACTTAGCCTATAGGATGAAGGTTAGGGTGTCATGTATTTTCTTGCTACTATAATATTCTATGCATCACTCAAAATAAATGATTCCAAGAAATTTGGATTTTATCTTATGTTAGTTATTATCTCCCCCTAGCCTTGGTTGGGGTTAACCCTTCTTGAATCTGGTCGTGTTAGGGTAAATCACCTATCAACCATTGATTTGTATGGGTAGGTCAATGGGAGCTAGGTGATATAAGATTCACTCTTAAAATTATGGGAATGATGTCAGGGTATCTATGGTCAGTTTATATGGGCAAGCCTTCCTTATATACATAGAAAATTATGACCCAGGGAAGATCAAGGGTTCAACCTAAACATAGAGGGCATAATAAGGTGTGAAAAGGATTATATTTCTTGGATAAGTTGATAAAGCTAAGCTCTCTGCTCATGAGAAATTACCTTGAGATGCTAGTAGCTTATGAATTTGCATGGGTATGTTAGCCAATGTTCATAATTGGATGGTATTAGTGGAGTGGAAACATCTCCATGGGGTTAGTTTCTTGAGGATAAAAAGTTTTCCCTCTCTTTTATATTTATAACAAGTTTTTTTATGCAGAAGCTTCTCGCAATATCATTGCTATAACAACTATGGTAAATAGCCATAGATTTTGGCTTGGCCTAGGTGTCATTATAAGTGACTAAAGGCAATGATACAACAATTTTATTGTAGTGACAAAACCTATGAGGTATTGGTTCATCTAATGTAATGGATTTTTTAGTAAACCAAAAAGGTTTGATTATCTAATTTGTTACCTAGTTGGTTGATTGTAGTTGTTATGCATCTTATAAATAGGAAAGATTATATGGTGATGAAAATTTGTGCATTTTAGCTGAGTTAGGCTTGATCTTATTGGCCTCTTTTGAGTTAATTTGGTGAAGCAAGTGGCTTCATAACTTCTAAAAAGGGATGAAATTAGTTAGTCTTAGCATGTGTATTACAAACATGGATCAGTTTTGCATCTATGACATATTTTTTATTCATGGATATGATTGATTTCATGTGTATATTGATTGATATTGGTTGGGTTGTACACCCATAAGGATGTTTTTTCAGACTTGGATTCATCTCAACACGTATGATGATGCCAATTTAGATATTGGATGTCTTCCATCCATAAGGATATTTATTGCAAGTTCTGATCAAATTTGTTGATTATGGGAATTGTGTTTCCCATAGTAGTGATATTTTACCTCTTTGAGCCTTGACTAAGCACTCCTTTTCCTAATTTGATGTTGCATTAATAAAATCATCTCCATTCAACCTTTGATATATTGGATTTAGTCAATTAGTTGAATCATGATATAAGCTTATTGTTGGAATTATATGATAATGCTTGGATGTGCATTAATTACTTGCATGAGAAAGCCATCTGATGAGGCTGAGGTATGATATCTTGGGAGGACCAAGGGTGTGGATCAAGCCTATAGGACCTGGTAGGTGAGTATGATTGACTTGTATGAGAAAGTTAATAGTTTTGGGGATTGATTATGTGATGCCATTTATGGGTATCTAATGTCTTTTTCATGGCATATACACATCAGGTGGACTGATTCAGATTCATGGGTCCTTGTACTTCACAAATCTATGTGTTTGACTATTGTGATGTGGAAAAATACCTTGGAATAGTTACCTATAATTGAATGTGTATTATCTTATGCTACTCCATTCATGTACATTATTCTATGTTTATTTTATAATCTTATGAGATGTGAAAGTTCTTAACCATGTGGAATGTGTGAAATTTTGTACTATCTAGTTTGTTGTCCTAGTATTCCAGTTATGTTATATGTGTGATATTATGTTTTAAAACTATAATTATGAATATAATCACTTGTGTTTTATAACTCCCCTTTGTGGAAGCCAAGTGTTTTGTTTAGGTTATCAAGGTATAGTACTATATTTTATAACCCTACATCATTGTTCTAACTATGAACATCAATGTAAGTATGAGGTTGAGGGTAAAGAAACACTATTTCCATAGAGGTTTAGACCAGGTATGGGCTAAGGAGTGGAGCCTCTTGTAGCCTAAAAATCCACTCCACCCCTATGCATGAGGTGGTTTCTTGATTCATTTAGAGCATGCACCATGAGAGCGACATATTGGCCATGTGACCCTCCTACATAATGGTATCCTTATGTTTTAGTGTTCCTTTAGCCACCTCTCGAAGGTTATTGCTAAATAACCTATTTGAAATTTCATTATGTGAGCCTTGTGAAATACCATTTGGTCCTACATTGTGGATGTTTATGTAAATCAGCAAGGAGGCACTTGATTAAATGCATATATGTGTTGGCATGTGCATATAAAAATGTTATGATTGAGGTATTTCCCTACAATAATTGTTGTATATATATTCTAGTATGAATATATTTCTGTATTATTTATGCATGACTAAAAACTATGCTAGTTTTATGTTTGAAATGAACATTATAAATCTTGATAAGGAGGATTTTGTATTCTTGAGTACCCGCCTTTATTTTTATTTTATATTTATTTCCACGAGATAAGTGTAGTATGATGGTGAAATTATGATTCTTGTAACCATCGTTTGAGCTTACAAAGTTGTTGGAGAACATAAAATAAACCTTTAGGTAGCATGTAAGCCTAGTTTGGCTTCTCCTATTATTTAAGGTGGATAGTGTGGGCATGTTGTGCTATCCCTTGAATGGTATTTTTTGGTTTGTAAGTAACCATTAAAAATGGGTTACTATCCTATGGTAGCATAATGTGATGAATGTTGATTAAATTATGTGTAATGCATAATGTGTGTTGGTAAATACACTATTTTAGGTTGTGTATATGTAGTTAAATCCTGATAGGATTGTAAAATTTATGACTAAAGTCATAAAATTTGTAAATTTTATGGGGTATGTCTCCTCTTGATAGGAGGGATGTCTAGCTAGTGTTTGTTTCTCTAAAAAAAATTTGATCTAAATAGTCAAAATTTGTTAAAGTTGTGTATCTTTCATAAGCTTTTAGCTAAAAGAGGTGTGCTTAGAGAGTATGAAAGCTTTTTTTTGTCCCTTATTGAGATGGGAAAATTCATTCCCATGTTTGGTAATGTTTTTTTGCTTAGGAAGTCACACCTACATGGATGGATAAACTTTTATAGTTTCATATAACTATGTTAAAATGGTGGTATACCATTGGTATTTGTGCTAAATAAGAATAGTTTTAGAACTATTAGACCTTTTTCCAAGTTTGTTATTACCTATTTTGGCTATTAATAAATAACCTATGCATCTTGCACATGGATTTTATTTCATGTTGAGATGTGTATATGAGCATTTAATGTTGTAATGACTTATGATAGCTCCATATTATTCTTCTAGTGTCATAAAATGACACATGAGTTGATAAGACTTTTTTTATGGCTATAATTATGATTTATGTTGGGAATAGCAAATGTATCTTACCTAGATTATGTAATTTCATCCTCTTGTTTTACTATTATGTGAACTAATGGTTTTTTTAATTATCTTATGATTGAGTTGTGCAAGTGAATGTGAGACTTATCATTCTTAGTAGAATTTTGGTAAATATCGAGGGTAGTCACCCTTGCTAAAAATCTCATCAACTCATGGTTGAGTAGTGAAACCTCTATTAATAGAGTGATTTAGTTCCCTGTAATAGCTAGGTTCTCAGTTGTTGATATGGTCACTGGGATGAGTCCTCTCTAAGAGGGGGAAGATGTTATGATACCACCCTTGTATGCCTTGACATGATTATTTAAATGATTGATTTAACATGTGTATAGTTATTACTGTACTTCCTTAGTTGGATTATATTGTTAGATCTTGATGCTATGATATTTGATTTCAAGTTGATGCATTTATAATGTTTATAATTCTATACTTGATGATGTATGGTTTATTTTATGTTGATTAGTTAGATGAGTTTTGACAAGTAACCTTATGTTATGGGTTAGTGTCTTACCTTTAGACAATTGTGTTATTCATTGTGTACTCACATTTTCTTATGCCTTATTACTTTTTGCTCTTTGTGTCTTGTCATGTTATTGTTGATCGTTGTGTGTTGTTTGGCATTATTTCTATCCACTCCAAATACCCCTGTTCTCTCTCCTCATGTACTCTTTGCCACCCAAGCTCCACTTGACTCACCCTCACTTGTTTGAGATTCGTTAAGAGACCTACCTGGACCTACACCCCCCCCATGACACCCCTTTTGCACGATTTACTACTCAGGTGAATAGATAAGTGTTGATGGCTAGGTGAATTGGTCAGTAAGGCATTTAATCATTTAATAACATTTGAAATAATATCTATTTTATTATTTTAATTATTATTATTTGAATTTAATATTTTTTGGCTTTTAAACATTTAGTTTGCATTCTAAATAATTTTTTTTTAATTTAATTTCTAACTAATTATGTTTAATATCTACTTATTGGCTTAAAATTTAGAAAGCCCATTAAAGATTGTTAGTAGGGATGTCTTGGAAGAAGAGAGTCAATATAATTGGGGGAGACTTTCTCTCTTCAATTGAATGATAAAGTACAGGGAGGAGTGGGCTAGTTGTGTGGAGGCAGGAAGGCATAAGAGAGAAGGGAAAAGAAGGAAGGAGAGTAGGGATTATACATGGCAAGGGAAAGAAAGAAAAATATAGGGGGTATAGGGAAATAAAAATGCAAGGGGTGTAGGGATAGAAAATGCATAGGAGAGAAGCATAGAATGACAAAGAGGAAAAAGGATGCATAGAAAGGAAAAATGAAGTAGAGAAGGAAGAAGGCATGCATAGGGAGAAAAAGGAGGACAAGGAAAGAAAATAAAATACACATATGGGAGAAAAAAAGAGGACAAAGGGAAAAATAATGGCATAAGAAGGAATGAGGTTGAGAAAATGAGAAAACACAAGGTGAGTCTTAAGATTTTAGAACTTAGTGTTGGCTTTGATGTGGAAAAACCCTGAGCAGTAATGCTAAATTTAGGTCAATTCATGTTGTTAAGGTATTAGTGTTTTATTACTTTAACCTGATGGACATTATTGGAGCCTCATTTCATGGCTTGAATGGGTAAGTCACTTGAATTCATGTGATTATTATTTTTTAATACAAATGAATGCTCTTAGGCTTATATATATATATATATATATATATATATATATATATATATATATATATATATATATATATATATATATATATATATATATATATATATCTTAACTTGTAAACCACATTATAAATTTATGGTTTATGTATTTCATTTAGAGTTGTATATGTCATGGCCCTTCCTTAATGAGCATGTTGTTGAATTTTAATGGGTAGAATAAATGATCTAGTTGTGTTTGCATAAACTATGTGCACTTAAATGTATGAAATAGACTTTCACAAACCCTTCTTATACCATGAAGTGGTTACAATGATGTGCTCTATCCATTATATTGACCCCTGTTTATATCGATTTGAGGATTTATTACTAGTATGTTTGTTGGCTATTTGTTTGGCCTATGTATACCATGATGGGTTGTTATACCCTACCCCTTTTGGTTGAATATGCTAATGAGTTGATTTATGAACTAGATTAAGGAAATCAATTCGAGAGTCTTATTAATCCTTGGCAGATTTTTTAATGATGTTATTTTATATATATGTGCCCTTTCATTTTTGAATAATTTGATTTGGGATTTTCTAGCCAATCATGTGGGAAATATAACATGATTGATAAATTTAATTAATCTTCCAATGAAGTAAGTTGATCCAGGTTTTAAATTTTTTATAGGAGATGAGCCTATTTGGGGAATAATGGATCTTTGGACTTATTATTTATGTATGAGTTTTATTTGTCTTGCCCATGCTTTAGTATTAGATGGAATGATTTCTAGAGATATGAATGTGCATTAAATGTTGACAAAACCCCATACATTGGATTTAAGCTAAATTCATGATGTCATAGATAATTTAAATTGGTTTATTCCTCTTAACAAATTGATTATTATGGTTCATTGTATAGGCTGATTTGGAATTTACCTATGTGTGGCCTTGATTAGAACCCTCTATGTTAATTCATATTATTAAATTTTATTAGGATTTTATAAGAGATTTATGTTCTTGTATATTTTTGAGCCATGGGAAATGGACAAAGCCTTGTTGGAATCATCTTTTATAGTGAGGGTTTATGGTTTTTATTTGTAAACCATCATATTGGCTTGTGGTCCCATTAACTCATATGGCCTGATTTTAATATTCATGGATCATATGAGGTTTTGAGACCTCATGATGATCCCATGAGTCACCTATATCAGTCATTGGTTTCAAAATTGTCTTTTCATTTTGAATGCCTATTGTGGTAATTGTTGACATTTAGAACTTGTTGGCATTATCAAAAATTAAGATGATTCTATGGATCAAGGGTTTTATGTTTCCTATTTTTATTTTGAATTAGTTATGATTTATAATTGATTATGCTATTGATTGATTACTGAAATACTTCCTTGTCTTGTGAATATGGTAAGGCTGAGTTCCCTGATTATCATGTTTGGTTGATTTAATTTATTAGTCCATGACTTGGTTGAGTATAACTATTAAGTTATGTATCATGTTTTCTATCTTACTTTATGATAATTTGTGATGTAACCTTATTAAATCACCATTCCCATATTAAACATTAATAATTAAGCATCAATGGTATGCTTTTTATGAATTTATAGTCAGGAGGCTAATGGGTTGACCACATACTTTGAGGGGATCCAAGTTGGTTATTCCAAAATTTATAGAAAAGGATTAGTTATTAATCAATTACTATGCCCTTCAGTATCCTATAATTAGTTATCCCCACTTTTAATGTATAATGATGATGGCTTGGTTATTTTTGTCTTGCTTTAGAATGGTGATTGTGCCTTGTGTTGGTGTTATGTAATTATGTTGTGATATCCATTAGTTCAGGATCCAACCCACTCAGAACTTCCTCCTTAACCCTATTTATCAAAACCACCATCTATCTGATAGTTGGGGTGGTAAGGGCCACTAATGGTTGGACTCATAGGGTTGGTTGGGAGGGTTTGTCTATTTTGTTCTTATTGCTCCATTCTTGAATGACCTCATGGATAGGTATGATGTGACTAGTAATTTTTTATTACATGTTGTTTATTTACTTTTTATTATTTGATGTTCTAATGCTTTTATGTATCATTATTAGTAGATGTAGTTGTAATCACTTCATTAAATTTTGGTTTAGTTCATTTAGCTTATGGTATGCTAATATTGTATATGGATAGGGACCCTTTCGAAATAAGATGTACAAGTTATAATGTTGAGCATGAGGTAACATGTGAAGTTTTGATTTAAAATTCTAAGTTTGATAATTAAATATACTTGAGATTTATATATTTGGATTGATAGTTGTTATCAATTGTTAAGACTATGCTAGTGCAAGGCCTTGTTATCTTTATCATGCATCATGTGGCAAATGATGCTGTGCCATTTTAAGAGTGGTATTTATTTCTTATGTAGCCTTATGGATTTTATATATGTATTCTCTTGATATGCTTAATCATGTTACTTGAATTGAGATCCATGTAGGAAAATTATATGACTCATTTTAGTGTTTAGACATACTTGAGTATGTTGGCTAGGGTTACTAGAAAGTTAGAATCCTAAATTGAATGATAACTATTGAGAGTTATTGAATTATTTATTTTGGATAAATATATTTATGCTCATTGATTTTAATATACACTAGAATTTACTCATGGTATAATATAGAACATGGAACTATTCTTTAGTTACTTGCCATAAGTGTGCATAAAAATGGATATATATGGGATGATTTCGTTTGTATATACATGCCTAATCATATGAATAAGTCTGGATGAGTTGTTTATTATGCTTGTATGGAAAGCATAAGTTAAATATCACTTGTGTACTTGATAATTTTGAGATTTTGTACATAGGTATGAGTGTTGTCATTAATCAATATCTTTGATGTATGGTTCTTATCTCTTGAAATTCAATTGGTTGCATTGTTGAAATAATAAGTTATGAGTTGACTAGTTATTAAGGATGCTTATTATGAAGGTGTTTTCCTTTTAACATTTGGAATAAACCATCATTTTATGGTTGAATAAATTAATCCTAAATCATTTTCAATGTGAATTCAATGGTAATGACTTATGATACATTCCCTTACTTTTATTCTACATAAATGAATAGGCTGAAAACATATAGGTTGAATATCACTTCTATGTGCTAGCATGTACATTGTCTAATTCTCTTGTGGTTGAATATATATATTTCCTTATCCTCATGTTGGTAGGAATTATTATTGAGTAATGCATGAATAATAAGGTGAGGTTGTAGATGTGCTTAGTTCTTGTAAAAATTAGTTACTTATGTGTTCTCTAAATTGGTTCAATGTAGAACTTGTTGTATGCTTGAACTAACCTTAATGGCACATTGGAGGAACATCCCACTATATTGTGTTTGGATTTAGTTGTAAATATAAAATATCCATGTATTCATGGTGCTTTCCTTTGGGAAATGGTTTACCTAGTCTTATTTGAACACACATGAAAGGTGGGTGTGTGAATTAGGGTGGCTGCATTATTGAACTCCTTGGTTGCAAGAGAGTTTATGTCTCAAATTTTAATTGTTTGTAATAAATTTTTTACTATAGGTATGGTTGAAGTATACTAATTTAATCTAAGATTTTTAATTGATTAACATACTCCCCTTACCTGAAATCATGTGTAGATCAAATATAACCACTGTTATGGAATATTTATAATTATCTATAATGTACCTTAATTGTATTGATTTCCTTATGTATCACATATCATTGGCTATTTGCCAATATAAAATTGATTATAATGATTCAATGATTGGCTAAAACTACATCTTTTTTGTTAGATGATAAATAAGACATGATTTTACCGTCATCAATCTATTTAGCTAATGGAAAACATGATTTTAAGTTGATTGAAAAATCTAATGAAAATGATACCTTGTTGCATGTTTTAGAAACCTTGCATGATCCACATGTATTTAATTGATAGCTAGTTTGTAATGAATGTTTGACATTCTAGATATTTTCTTGATTGTCATTTAGGAAAATATGTTTATTGGTTCCTATGTCATAGGCTTGGTTGACCCCAATGATACCATTGAATTTTAAGTATAACCATTCTAGATGCATGTACATGAGTCTGTTACATGTGCATCACTTGATTTATCAAGTGAGGTTTGGGTCTGTTACACATCCAAATCATACTTTGGTATGTAACGTTAGGAAAAAATTGGGGTTGTGACATCTAGTATCAGAGTAGTGTTTCTACTCTAGGGGTCTCTAATATTTGTAGAATTGTTACTTGGTAACAATTGAGTTATCCCAATCTAGTGGAATTGAGAAGCAATTCCCAATACACTTAGCCTGTAGGTTGAAGGTTAAGGTGTCATGTTGTATTTACTTGATGTTGTAATGTTTCATGTATTTCTTAAAAGAAATGATTCTAAGGAGTCTATATTTTCTCTTATGTCAGTTATTATCACCCTTAGACTTCATTGGGGTTAACCCTTCCCGAATATGGTTGCATCAAGGTAAATCTCACCTATCAATCATTGACTTTTATGGGCAAGTCAATAAGATTTTGGTGATACAAGCTTCACTCTTAGAATTAGGGGAATGATATCCAAGTATTTATGATCAGCTTGTATGAGAGAGTTTACCTTAAATACTTGGAAAATTATGTCCCAAAGAAGATCAATGGTTATACCTAAACCTAGAGGGCATAATAAGGTGTTAAAAGGACTTAATTTCTTGGAAAAGTTAGCAAAGCTTGAGCTCTCCTCTCATGAGAAGGATTGCCTTGAGATGTTGGTAGCCTATGAACTTACATAGGTGTGTTAGCTAGTGTTCATACTTGGTTAATTTTAGTGGAGTGGAAATGTCTCCATAGGGTGAGTTACTTTCAAATAGAAAGGCTTACCTATCTCTTTTCTATTTATAACAAGTTTGTTATGCATAGTATTCTTGTAATGTCATTGTGGTAATAGCTATGGTAAACAACCATAGATTTTGGCTTGGCCTGGGAGTCACTATAAGTGACTAGGGGAAATGATATAATAATTTTATTTTGGTGACAATGCCTATTAGGCATTAGCTCATCCAATGTATTTAAATTTTTAGTAAATCAATAAGGTTTGTTTGTCTGATTTATTGTCTGGTAGACTATAGCTATTATGCATCCTATAAATAGGGAAGATTATGTGGTGCTAAATTTTTTTGTATTTCCACTGAGTTAGGCTTGATCTTATTGGCCTTTTTTGAGTTAATTTGGTGAAATAAGTGGCTTCATAACTTCCAAAAAATCTTGAAATTAACTAGTCTTAGCATGTTTATTATAATTATGAATCAATTTTACATTTATGACGTATGTTTTATTCATGGATATATTTCATTCCAAATGTATGTTGATTGATCCTGGATGGGTTGTACACCCATGGAGATGTTTATTCAGACTTGGATTCATCTCAAAACCTATGAGGATGCCTATTGAGATATTGGATATGTCCTGTATCCATGAGGATTTTTATTAAAAATTCTAATTAAACCTGCTAATTGTGGTAATTATGTCTCCCATAGTAGTTATATTGTAATCTCCTTGAGCCTTATCTAATATCACCCTTTCCCAATTTGATATTGAATTAAAACAAGCATATCCATTCGACCTTTGACATGTTGGATTTAGTCAATCGATTGAATCACAATATAAACTTTTTGTTGGAATTCTATGATAATGCCTAGATGTCTATTGATTACTTGCATGAGCAAGCCATCTAATGAGGTTGAGGTATGATATCTTCAGAGGACCAAGGGTGTAGCTCAATCTTAGAGGGCCTAGTAGGTGAGTATGATTAACTTCCATGAGAAATTTAAGAGTTTTGAGGATTGATTATGCGATACCATTGATTAGTATCTGATGTCTTTATTATGGAATCTACACATCAGGTAGACTGATGTAGATTTATGGACCCTTATGCTTCATAAATATGTGTATTTGACTATTTTGATGTGTAAAAAAACCTTAGCATAGTTACTTATACTCAAATGTATAGTATCCTATGCTACTCCATTCACGTACATTGTTCTATATTTATTGTATAAGCTTGTGAGATGTGAAAGTGCTTAACCTTGTGAAATATGTGAATTTTTGTACTATCTAGTTGGTTGGCCTGGTATTCCAATTATGTTATATGTGTGATCTTATGTTGTAAAACTATAATTATGAATCTAAGAATTTGTGTTTTCTAAATCCCCTTTGTGGAAGCTGAATCTCTTCTCTAGGCTGCCAAGGTATAATATTATATTGTATTTTGTAACCTCACATCATTGTTATAAATATGAACATCAACACAAGTATGAGGTTGAAGGTAAGGAAACACTATTTCCATAATGTTTTAAATTGGGTATGTGTTAGGGAGTGGAGTTTCTCATAGGCTAAAAATCCACTCCACCCCT
>JARHVA010003001.1:1467500-1502500 GCA_037957365.1 Torreya grandis
TGGCATTGGCTTTTAGGGTAGTGCAGTGGTTTTTAGTAGTTAGATGAGTTTTGATAGATAAATTTTTGTTTATGGTTGATGTCATGCCTTTGGATAGTTATGTAGTTGTATTTTATTATGCCTTGTCACTTTTTATTTCTTATCACTTGTCATGTTATTATTGATCCCTACATGTTGTTTAGCATTATTTCCATCTGCTTGTACTTCCCCTTTTCTCTCACTTCTATGTACTCTTTGCCATCCCATCTCCTCTTGACTTTCCCTCACTTATCTTTAACTCCTTAAAATACCTACCTATACTTACCCCCCCCCCCCATGACATCCCTTTCATGTGATTTATTACTCGAGTGACAGGATAAGTGTCGATGGCCTAGTTAATTGGTCACTAAGGCATTAATCATTTAATAAAATTTAAAATAATATCTACTTTATTATTTTAATTTTTATTATTTTCCTTTAATATTTTGTGGCTTTTCAAAATTTAGTTGGCATTCTAAATTATATATTATTATTATTATTATTATTATTATTATTATTATTATTATTATTATTATTATTATTATTATTATTATTATTATTATTATTATTATTATTATTATTTAATTGCTAACTAATTATGTTTAATACCTACTTATTGGATTAAGTTTTGGAAAGGCCATTAATGACCATTGGTGGGGATGTCTTGGAAGAAGATAGTTGATATAATTGGGAAGAAGACTTTTTCTCTCCAATTGAATGAGAAATTATAGGTAGGAGTGGGCCAATTGCATGGAGCGAGGAAGCTGTAAGGGATAAGGGAAAAGAAGGAAGGAGAGTAGGGAATATACATGGTAGGGGAAAGAAAGAAAAATAGGGGGTGCAAGGAAAGACAATACGTAGGGGAGAAGCATGGCATGACATAGATGAAAAAGGACATGTTGAAAGGAAATATATAGCAGAGAAGGAATAAGGGACACACAAGGGAAAAATTGAGGACAAGGAGAGAGAAGAAAATATGTGTAGGGAAGAAGAGAAAGAGGACAAGGGGAAAAATAATGTCATAAGAAGGAAGGAGGCTAGGAAAAGGAGAAAACACAAGGAGAGTATTGAGATTTTGTAACTCAGTGTTGGTTTTGGCATGTAAAAACACTTAGCAATAATACTAGATTTGGATCGATTCAAGCTAATAAGGTATTTTTGTTTTTTTCTTAAACTTAATGGACATTATTGGAGTCTTATTTCATAGCTTGAATGATTAAGTCGCTTAACTTCAGTCGGTTATCGTTTTAAATATAAATGAATGATATTAGGCTAATATATATATATATATATATACACATATGCATATATGCATATACATATATACATATATATACATATATACATACATATACATATATATATATAGTCGCTTAACTTCAGTCGGTTATCTTTTTAAATATAAATGAATGATATTAAGCTAATATATATATATACATATACATATATACATATATATACATCTACATATATATACATATATATATACATACATACATACATATATATATATACATACATATATATATATATACATATATATGTGTGTGTATATATATATATATATACACATATATATATGTATATATGTATATATACATATACATATACATATACATATACATATACATATACATATATATATATATATGTATGTATGTATATATATACATATATGTATGTATATATATGTATGTATGTGTGTGTGTGTATGTATGTATGTATGCATGTATGTATGTATGTATATACATATACATACATGCATACATGCATGCATACATACATACAGACATACACACACACACACACACACACACACACACACACACACACACACACACACACACACACACACACACACACACACACACACACACACACACACACACACACACACACACACACACACACACACACACACACACACACACACAATATATATATTCATTATTCCTTTGTTATAAAAATATACAATAAGGAGTCAAAGTAGGTAGTCCTAGTTATTAAAGGTTTTATTTTGGTTATATATATCTTAACCAGAAAAAACATAATATAAATTTATGGGTAGTGTATTTCATTTAGAGTTGTATAAGTCATGGTCCTTCCTCAATGAGAATGTTGCTATATTTTAATGGGTTGAATAACTAATTATATTATGTTTTCATACACTCTGTTCCCCTAAATGTATGAAATAGACTTTCACAAACCCTGCTTATACCACTAAGTGGTTGTAACGATGTGTCGTGCCTATTAAATCAACCCCTATTTATATCAATTTGAGGATTTAATACCAATATGTTTGTTGGATGTTTGTTTGGCCTATGTATACCATGATGGGTTATTGTAACCTTCCCCTTTTGGCTTAATATTCTAATTTGCTGATTTATGAACTAGATTAAGGAAATCGATTCAGGAGTCTTATTAATCCTTGTTAGATTTTTGATTGATGTTATTTTATATATATGTATCCTTTCCTTTTTGAATAATATGACTTAGGATTTTCTATCCAAGAATATGGGTATTATAATGATTATTGATATATTTAATTGATCTTCCAATAGAGTAAGTTGATTCAAGTTTTAAATTCGTTATAGGAGTCAAGCCTATGAAGGGAATAATGGATCTTTGGACTTATAATTTATGCCTGAATTTTATTTGGCTTGGCCACACTTTAGTATTAGATGGTATGATTTTTTGGCCATATGAATGTGCATTGAATGTTTAAAAATCCCCATACCTTCTATTTAGGTTTAAGATGGTGTCATAGACAATTTAAATTGGTTTATTCATCTTAAAAAATTGATTATTATGGTTCATTGTATAAGTTGATTTGGTGGAATTTACCTATGTGTGACCTTGATTATAACCCTTTGTGTTAATTCATATGATTAAATTTAGTTAGGCTTTAATAATAGATTAGTATTCTTATATATTACTGAACCATGGGAATTGGATAAACCCCTATTGAAATCAGCTTTTATAATGAGAGTTTATGGTTTTTTTAAACCATCCTATTAGCCTACAATCATATTAACTCATATGACCTTATTTTAATATTTAATGAACATATGAGGTTGTGAGACCTCATGATGATCCCCCGAGTCTCATATATCAGTCATTAGTTTCAGAAATCATCTTGTTGTTTTGAATGCCTATTGTGGTAATTTTTGCCTTTTGGAACTTGTTGACATTATCAAAAATTAAGACGAATGTGTGGACTAATAATTTCATGTTGCCTATTTTTATTTTGTAACAATTACAATTTATAATCTATTATGATTTTGATTGATTGTTAAAATCCTTCCTGGTTGTCTTGGGAGTATGAAAAGGTTGAGTTGCCTTATTATCATGCTTGGCTGATTTTACTTGTTTATTCATGACTTGGTTGAGTATAATTGTTAAGTTACATGTGGAATTTTATATTCTAATTTATTATTTCATGGGGTGTACCCTTATTGAATCACCATTCCCATACTAGACATAAATAATTAAGCATCAGTGGTATGCTTATTATAAATTTGTAGCTAGTAGGCTAATGGGTTGACCACATACTTAGAGGGGATCCAATATGGTTATTCCAAATGTTATAGAAAAGGATTAGTTATTAATCCCTTACTATGTCCTTCAAAATCCTATAATTAGTTATTCTCACTTCTAATTAATAGTGATAATGACTTGGTTATTTTCATCTCACCTCAGAATGGTGATTGTGCCCTATGTTGGTGTTATGTCATTGTGTTGTGATGTCCATTAGTTTAGGATCCAACTTACTCATAACTTCCTCCTTTACCCTATTTAATAAAACCACCATATAGATGATTGTTGGGGTGGTGAGGGCCACTGACATTGGACTCATAGGGTCAGTTGGGAGGTTTTATGTATTATAGTCATACTGATTCATTCTTGGATGACCTCATGGATAGGTATGATATGACTAGTAATGTTTTATTACATGTTTATATTTTTCTTATCATTTGATGTTATAATTATTTTATGTAGCATGATTAGTGGATGTAGTTATATTCACTTCATTATATTTTGATTTAATTCATTTAGCTTGTGGTATGCTAACATTGTATATGGATAGGGACCCTTCAAAAATAAGATTTACAAGTTACAATGTTGAGCATGAGGTAACATGTGAAGGTTTACTTTAAAATTTTAAGTTTTATCATTAAATACACTTCAGATTTATATATTTGTATTGATAGTTATTATCAATTGCTAAGACTATGCTAGTGTATTGCCTTGTTATCTTTATCATGGATCATGTGGTAAATGATGTTATGCCATTTTAAGAGTGGTATTTATTTCTTATGCAGTCTTATGGAGTTTCTATATGTATTCTCTTGATATGTTTAATCATGGTACTTGATTTGAGATCCATGTAGGCAAATTAGACAACTCATTTTAGTGGTTAGACATACTTGAGTATGTTGTCTAGGATTACTAGTAATTTGGAATCCTAAATTGAATGATAATTATTGAGAGTTATTGAATCGTTACTCTTGGATACATATATTTATGCTCATTGCTTTTAATATAAATTGTAATTTACTCATAGTTTAGTATAGAATGTAGAACTAGTCTTTAGTTGGTTTCCATAAGTGTGCATAGAAATGAAGATCTATGGGATGTTTTAGTTTGTATATATATGCCTACTCATATGAACAAGTCTAGATGAGATGGCTATTATGCTTGTATGGAAATCATAAATTAAATCTCGCTTATGTACTTGATAATTGTGAGAATACGTACATAGGTATGAATGTTGTCATTAATCAATCCCTTTGATGTATGGTTCTTATTTCTTGAAGTTCAATTGATTACATTGTTGAAATAAATAAGTTATGAGTTGAATAATTATTAAGGCTACCTATTATGAAGGTGTTTTATTTTTAACATTTGGAATAAACCTCCATTTTATGGTTGAATAAAGTAATCCTATATCATTTACAATGTGAAGTAGATGGTAATGCTTTATGATACATTCCCTTAATTTTATGCTATATAAATGAATTATCTGAAAACATATAAGTTGAATATCACTTCTATGTGTTGGCATGTGCATTGTCTAATTCTCTTATGGCCAAATATATATATTTCCTTATTGTCCTATTGGTGATAATTATTTTTGAGTAATGAATGGATAATGACGCAAGTTTATAGGTGTACTTAGTTATTATATAACTTGTTTACTTATGTGTTCTCTAAATTGGTTCATAATAGAACTCATTGTATGCTTGAACAAACCTTAATGTCACACTAGAGGAATGTCCCACTCTATTATGTTTGGGTTTAGTTGAAAATATACAGTATGCATGTATTCGTGGTACTTGCCTTTGGAAAATGATTTACCCAACCTTATTTGAACACACTTTAAAGGAGGGTGTGTGAATTAAGGTGACTTCATTATTGAACTTCTTGGTTGCAAGAGAGTTTGTGTTTCAACCTTTAATTATTTATAATAAATTACTAACTAAAGGTATGGTTGAAATATACTAGTGTGAGCTTAGAGGTTTATATGGTTAACATACTCCCCTTACCTAAAATCATGGGTTGATTGAATAGAATCACTGTTATGGAATATTTATGTTTGGCTATAATGTGCCTTAATTATATTGATTTCCTTATATATCACATAGCATTGGATATTTTATAATATAGAATTAGTTATAACAATTCAATGATTGGCCACAACTACATCCTTTTTATTAGATGATTTATAAGACATTATTTTACCTTAATCCATCTATTTAGTTTATGGAAAGAATGTTTGTAAGTTGATTAAAAACTCTTATGCAAATGATGTCTTTTTGTGTGCTTTATAGACCTTACATGATCCACATGTATTCAATTGATAGTTGGTTTGTAATGAATGTTTGGTGTGTTGGATATTTTCTTGATTGTCATTTAGGATAATATGTTTATTGTTTCCCATGTCATTGGATTGGTTGACCCCAATGATTGCATTGAATGTTAAGTATAACCATTCTAGATGTGCATACATGAGTATGATAAGTGTTTATCGCTTGCTTCAAAAAGTGAGGTTTGGGTCTATTATGTATCCAAATCATACTCTAATATGCAACTTTAGAAGAAAAAATTGGGGTTGTGACAAATTATCTGATACTTGAAATGAGAGAGAGAAATAATTTTTCAAAGTAGTAGCTTGGTCATGAATTTATATAATTTCCCCAATACTTTTTAGAGTGTCATATTTGATATTTTAAAAAAATCCCTGTAATGTATTCAAATAATTTTGTCTATGCTCAAGTAAATACATGAGTGGAGTAAATAAGCAAGGCAAATTTCCCCATATTTTTAAAAAAATTATATTTGTTTACATTTTACGTTGCCAAATTGAAATTTTATTTCTTTGAAAAATCCCATTGTGATGGCCCCCTTTTTATATGACGGAGATTTCCTACAAGATCACTTATCTCAAAATAAAAAGTGATAACATTAGTGAAAGATAGATAAACATGTAATAGCATTTTCATTTTCATATATTTAATTTATATTAACATTATATATATATATATATATGTATATATATATATATATATATATATATATATATATATATATATATAATTTAAGCATTTTCAAAAAAAAATGTATTTTATTTGCATCATATAAGTGTAATATATCACTATTTTAATTAATTAATCATATAAAACTTGTAATTGTTGCATATGTACTATAAACATAGTATATTGAAAAGTTTTTAAAAAATCACATAAATAATATGTGCATGATATGTATCATAGAACCATGATTAGATAAGTAGATACATAGTATGTATGATAAGAATCATGGCACCATAGTAGCCAAATTGTAAACATGTAAACAAAGTCACACAATTGTCATGCAATAATACCCATAAACCACATACAAGTGATATGTAAAATGTAACAAAAAGTTATAAAATTATTTAAATATATATCACACATGGATCACAAAGACTCAATATAAAGATCATGAAAATGTTTCAAAATCATAGAGGTCCAAAGGCCACAAACAATGCAGGGTTTTTCCATACAATCCATGTGTATGTTAAACATACACAAGTCCAAAGGCCACATAAAAAAGGTGAATAATGTTTTTAATAATGTTATTAAGATGAAATAATCATGTAAAATAACATAAAACAAATGAATCTAGAATGAGTTAAACATATGTACCTATGTTTCCATTTAGCAATACATATATGAAGACATGATGAAATATTAAAACATGTGTTTTAGTTTATATATCAACATGGAAAATAAGTTATGAATAAATACAAAATTTAATTTGTTCACATAAAAAACATGATGCCCCTAACTAAGCAATATTTTTGGTTGTGTTATTGTAAAAGGTTTATCTTCATGTTTGGTACCTTTCTAGTGTCTTTTTCTCACTTCCTAGTGTGATAAAGGTTATTGCCCTAACCGGTTCCATCACTTAGAGCTTTTCACACTTAAGCTTACTTTGGGGTTTTTTATTTTATCCTATATTTCATGTGTTTTTAGCCTCTTAGGTGTTATATCTTATATATACTCACCTCTTGCTCTCATAGAGAAGATATAGAGAAGCATGTGAAGGCTTTGTATTAACATTCATGTTGAATAGAATACAATTTATTCTATCAAATTTGGTGTCCTTGCTATGCTTCCTTTCACTCATTTTTATTCTTGGGTTTATTTTTAGCCAAATCTTACATGGTAATAGAGAAATTGTGAGTTGTAGGATGGATTTTTAGGATATTTAGGGCTACAAATTTGTTCTTTATCTATTTGCCAATTGCAAGTGATTTTTGAAGCATCTTGTAGTAAATTTGGAGCTCACCACCATAATTCAATCATCCAAGAAAAATATTAGATCTCTTAATGTTATTCTAGTTGAACATTGGAGGCTCCATCTACAAGTGGTTTTGCAGTGATTCTACTTAAATTTAGAGAGGTTTGAAGCAAATTTGAAGGTTTTTTTTATCAAAATACATTTTTTTAATCTTCAAGAGAAAATAAAAGTTTTTAATTGTATTAAGGGTGTATGAGAAGACATATCTAGCTCATATTTTATCCCAATTGGACATTTGAATCTAGATTTAAGTTTTTTATTAAAAAAATAACATTTTTATTCTTCATATAGATCTCTAATTATAATTAATTGATCAAAACAATTTCTGGGTTTTGTGCATCTCACTCTCAGATTTCTAGACCTTTTTAAAGTTTTGAATTTTGTTGAGTAATGAAGTTATTTATGTTTTACTAACTGATATTTTTTTTTTTAAAATTATCATAGTTCTAACTCCACTAAATTTGATGAATTCTTTGGTGGTTCTACCAAATCTAGCAGTTCACTAATTTTGGAAGCAAGTTTAGTCATGACTAAATTTAGTCACAACTAAATTTAGTTAGCCATAAATAAATATGGTAGTGTCCCTAAATTTAGCATTAGTTCCATAAAATTTAGTATATGACATCATGTTGATGTCAGCATAAATGTTTTGGATATTGACCCATTCACCATTACACGCTTTTGAATTTGTAGTTCAGCTTTAGAGGCTCATATCTTGAGCGTATAGACTCCTTTTTTAGCACAATATTTTTTTGATTTAGGGTAGAATTTCATGCGCTATGTAGTGGTGTAATCATATTTTACTATTATTGTCACAATTTTCCATAAAATCAGTTTTCTCATCAGATCTGATAGACAATCATAGTTTTTAACCTTCAAATGCTTGTAACTTTCACATACAACCTCAAATCGAGGTGATTATTTTTTTGAAAGTGCATATATATATATATATATATATATATATATATATATATATATATATATAGGTATCAATTTTAAGTTATAATTATATAATTTGTTTATACTTTCACTTTTGGGGTCCATCTTAGACTTTGTAAAACTCTAGAAAAATAAACTTCAACATTGTAAATGCACTAAATTATAAAGTGCCAAAATCATTATTTTTTTTGGGGGGGGGATTATTGATTTATTAATTTTTAAAGGGTTGTGTTGGTGTCATGATCTCCACATTATGTATATTTGCATTACTTTTACCATGGGTAATCCTACTTTTCCTTTGTTAACTCCATATAATTATAATACATGGAAATTGCATGCATGGAGTGCACTAATGGGAAAAGGATACACCCACTACATTGAGGGTACATTTCTACAACCCATGGATCCCAATGAAAAGACTACATGGTTGATTGAACACACTAAAGCTCTTGGCTATCTATGTAGATTCATTTCCTTAGATATCCTGTTTCACATTGATCAGTGTCAAAATCCTAAGGAGGCATGAGACATCCTTAAAAAATTATATGGTAAAATGGATGAGGTTCAAGGGTATCAAATTGATAGTGAACTCTGTAATCTTGATCTGTCTTCTTTTGACAATATTTAGGACTATGTTAGTAAGGTAAATGAACTTTGCACATAGCTCAAAGAATGTAGACTTGATAAAAAAAGATGTTTAAGTAATTTTCAATGTGTTTGGAAAGATTATTGATAAATATGTTGCATTTGTATCTAGATTTCATACTCATCTACTGACAATGGGCCAGGGCTATGTTATGCAAACATTTGAGTCATGTAGTGAAATACTAATGCTTAAGCAAACCAAGTTGCTCACTATGAGTCTTTTCAAACCATATATCTCACATGCATTAATGGAAGGACCTCCTAAACATTCCAAAGGTCCTAAGTAGTATAAAAAACACATGTCAAAGCCATAGAAATCACCTCTACAATATTTACATCCAACACTAGCAACATCAACATCCTACAAGAAGCAAAAATAATTTTAGAAGAAAAGATGACTAACTTGCTCATATTGCAATAAATATGGTCATGATGAGCATCATTGTCATGATAAACAAGATGAATTGAAGCATTTATTCAAGAAAAACAGCATCAATTTTTCATCATCTTATACAAAGGATTCCTCTCCTTTTCCTTCTTCACAATCTAAAGGGAAATCTCAAGCACTTGTCACAGCTGGTAAGTCTTCTCAACAATAGATACTTGAATCTGGGGCCACACATCATATGGGTTATAATCAAGAACAATTTTATTCATTATAAATTTGTTCATTACCTCACATTCTCATATAAAATGATATAGTGGTGGAAGTTATTGGAAAATGATTAGTTGCAATGCAAGAAGGCACCTTTTTGGATGTACTTTATGTTCTAGATTTATGTGCCAACCTTCTCTTAGTCTACTAGATCACACATCTCAAGAATGAAAAGAAATTTGAGTTCTTTCCTAATTCAATAGAAATTTAAGATCTTAAGGATAATGTCTTAGTTTTAATGGTAAATGTTGATCATGAGTCTAGATTATATGTATTCTCCCATTTTGTGCCTCATTCCCCTTCTACTGCTTTGTTCACTCATATAGATTTGATGAGTAAACTATGGCATGAGTGGTTTGGCCATCTCAACTACCACTATCTTTAGTATCTCAACTCAAAGGATATGGTTAGGGACTCCTTCCCATTCAATTTTCCAATGGCATATGTTTAATCTATACAATCGGTAAGCATCTAAAGGAGAAGTTCAATAAAGGGTCATCTTGGAGGGATTCACAAGTCCTTAAATTGGTTTACAGTGATCTTATGGGTCCATTTCCCACATTGTATTTTAACAAAAACCATTGTGTACTCACTTTCATTGATGACCATTCAAATTTTACTTGGGTCTACTTCCTTCATTAGAAGAGTGAAGTCTTAAACTAATTTCTAGAGTTAAAGGCTCATGCTAAAAAATAATCTAAAAAATCTCTCAAAATTCTCTACATTGATAATGGTTGATAACATGTGAAACATCACCTTGATCAATTTTTCACACTTGAAGGGATCAACCTTCAACATTTTGTTTTCTACACACCCTAACATAATGTTTTTTTCAAATGGAAGAGTTATACCTTGTATGAAATGGAAACCTGCATGATACATGCTTGCTCTCTTGGTCAATATTATTGGGTTAAAGCTATTAATTATGCTACTCACATTTAGAACTACATTCCTCATAAATCCTTGAAAGGTGTGACTCTTTTTGAAGATTGGTATGGTAAAAAACCTATTGTAGGACATTTTTAAGTCTTTGGATCCCTTGCATTGGCATGCATTCCTTTAGAAAAAAGTAAGGCTCTTTAACAATAGAGTCAACATTGCCTTTTTGTTGGCTATCCTGATGGTGTCAAAGGATATCAACTTTTGGATCTAGAGATAAAGGAGCTTTTCATTACTAGGAGTGTTAAATTTTAGGAGATAGTCTCTCCCTTGGCCTCTAACACTCCATCTCCTCTATCTAAATTAGAATCTAATGATAGTGATTTAGATGATTCATTGTCATGTCCACTAAGGCCATCTTTCATTGCTATTACAACCCCATCTTCATCATCAACTTGATGGGTCTAATAAACTCTTCAATTAGTAGGTAAATTTATTAGGATCCTTAAGACACTCAGAGGACTCAATCATAACATCTCATCTTCCACATGTATACATTGCACTTGTTTATCATCCATAATCTTTTCATGAAGCATCTGGTCATGATGAGTGGGACTCAATAATGGAGGAAGAATATAGTTCTTTGATGAGGAACAACACTTAGGATTTAGTCCCCCTTCCAAAGGGAAGGAAGATGGTTTGTTATAAGTAGATCTATCAAACCAAATATGTAGTGGATTGAATAGTTGATAAGTTCAAATCAAACCTTATTTCCAAAGGTTTATTACAAGTTCTTGGTTTTGACTATATTGAAACCTTTGCACCTATTTCTAAGATGAACTCCATTTATTTGACTCTTTCTATTTTTATAGCTCATGGTTGGGTTTTACATCATATGGATGTGAAGAGTGCATTTGTTCATGGGGATATTTAAGAATAAATTAACATAGAGAAGCCACAAGGGTTCATTGAGGAGTCTTCTTTGGTTTCTCACTTGCACAAGTCCCTCTATGGCCTCAAATAGGCCCCTTAGGCTTGGTATGCCAAGATGGACTCATTTCTTCTATCAACTAGCTTCTCACATTGTCACTCAGTTCCCATTGTCTACATTATGAGATAACATAACTCCCATTTACTTATAGTCCTCTATGTTGATGAATTAATTCTTACTAATATTTCTTCATCCATCATTGATAGAGTTAAATCTACTTTACATGAGCACTTTTCTATGACTGACTTGTGATTTTTGCACTACTTTCTCAAGATTGAGATCACTCAATCATCTTTTAGGATCACACTTGTACAACCCAAGTATGTTCTTGATCTACTTTCTCAATTTAATATGGCTGATTGTAAACGTACATAGACTCCCTTCCTCTCTAGAGTTAAGCTTGAGGTGAAGTGTTCCACTCCACTAGTTGATGCCACTTTGTATCATCAAATTACTGGAAGTCTCATATATTTGACTCTTACCCTAAAAATTATTTTTCAATTGGTATGGTCTCTCACTTTAAGCAAGATCCCCATGAACTTCATTGGAAAGTAGCTAAATGCATCTTACATTACATTCAACACACTCTTCAACATGGGATACACTATGCAACTGGGATTAGTCCTGACTTGATTGGATATATAAATTCTAATTGGGTTGGTTTGAGGATTGTAATTCCACATTTGGATACAACTTTCACTTTGGTTTTAGCCCCATTAACTAGTAGAGTAAGAAGCAAAATGTTATTGCTATATATTCAACTAAAGTTAAGTATCTGGGGGATGTTAATGTTTCTACTAAGGCCATTTAGCTTCAAAATATTTTGATTGAGATTGACATCACTTTTTCATGGCCATCTATCATTTTTTATGACAATCAGAGTACCATTCATATCTTAAAGAACCCAATTCATCATCAAAGGACCAAAAACTTTTAGATCCATATGCACTACATCAAGGAGTTAATTTAGGAACAATTAATTGATCTATGCTATTATCCTATGATAGATAAAGTTGTAAATATATTCACCAAACCTTTAACTAAGATTAAGTTCCATCATTTTCTAACTCTCTTAGGGGTGTGTGACACTGCTTCTAGGGGGTCACTTGACCTTCCTTCATCATCCTCTCATGGGGGAGTTTTTTACTATAGTTTTTCTACTTCGCTTATGTTTTTATGAGATTAGTGTGTACATGGGTACCTTATCAGGCCTAGTTGTTAGGACCCATTCTTGTTTACTTTTGTAAGATTTTCCCCCAAATTGCACTTAAGGGGGGATGTTAGTGTAAAAGGTTTATCTTCATGTATGGTACCTTTTCAAGGTCTTTTTCTCACTTCCTAATGTAAAAAGGGTTATTCCCCTAACTAATTACATCACCTATACATTTTCACACATACATAAGCTTAATTTGGGGTATTTTATTTTATCCCATATTTCATGTGTTTTTAGTCTCTTAAGTGGTATATCTTATATATACTCACCTCTTGATCTCATAGAGAAGATATAGAGAAGCATGTGAAGGCTTTGTATTAGCATTAATTTTGAATAGAATAAAGTTTATTCTATCAATTTTGGTTTCCTTTATATGTTTTCCTTTCACTCATTTTGATTCTTGGGTGGTTTTTTAGCCAAATCTTATAGGGTGAAATATTTGACCAAAGTCGAATCATGTGAAATTATGTTTTACCTTTGAAACCATATTGATATATGAGTGTGAATTTTTTTTTTTTTGAAAAAATTATGTAAGTAATTTTGAATGTGTTTTATTTGAAAATAAATATGAATATTTATAGGGACAATTGCATATTGCATCATTGTCTTCTTGTTGTGACTTTGTCTAGATTGATTATATATAAAAATTTACAATCATGAAAGCTTTTGATGTGTATGAATATTGTTTTACACTATAATAATTTTTCCTATTTCACACTCAAATATATTATGAGGATAATTATTTATTTAAAATATACTATGTATTTAAATAGAGAGATAACATAATAAAAAAACATATTTATCAACATACATAGATACCTATAGGTTTTGAAAATTGTGTAGAAGTAGAAATATTTCTTCACTTTACCAAATGATCATTCCCATATGTATTCATGTTATGATAAATAATATATGTAAAAACTAAAATATTCTCATGCTCATTAGTAGGTTAAGAAACTGAAATATGCTCATGCTCATGAACATATTTAAAACCTAATTTTGGAGTATACCTTTGTGAGTGTGAATCACTATATTGAATAATAATATAAACTATCTCATTACTAATTTTATTACTAATTATACCATCAAAATATTTTGTAATAATATTAAGTACCATATGTTCCATTGGATATTCATATTTGATTCTTGAAATTTTAATCACTTGATTATCATGAATATAATTTAGACACTTATGAATTGTAGAAGATACTACTCTAGTTTTTTATAACCAAGGTTTTCCCAATAACATATCAAAGCCATGTGCTTGGTAACACTAAGAAATAAGTGGGGAATATGATAGGTATCACTTTAAAATGAAAAATAATATGTCTAAGAGCTTCTTGTGTATGTACATCAAATGATTTCACATATCTATATGTATGTTGTATATCATTTTTGTATAGCTAAGGGAATGTAAAAGTGTTATAGTCCACTCATTTTCACTTGATCCATTATTTATCATAAAACTATGAATAGTTTTTATGAAACTATATTCTTTTATAAGTAATTCATGTCTATCATAATCATCATCAACAATTTATGAATCATCAAATATAATAGATGGGCACAATTCTAGCTTGGTTGTAGATGTACAAATAATGCTATCAGTTGGATACCCATATGAGGTTGAAGGAGGTTGAGAATTATAAGCATAATGTACTTCAATTTTTTTTTTTTAACTTGTGCCTCATGATTTGTAAAAGTATGTTGATACATTTTTACCTTTGAATTTTAATTTTCTTGTTCCCTATCCTCTTTACTAGGTGTACCAATGTAAATAATGTTCTCATTAATGATATCTTGATTTTTATGCTTGACCTTCATACATCTATTGTTATAATGTCCCACACATCTATGATAGTCACAAAATGAATTCCCATAAAAACATCTATTTGAAGGCCTAAATTTATCTTTTCTAAATGATGGAGGAAGTTTAATAACATTACATTCAAGAAGCTTTTGTAGTATCACATGAGGAGGTGAAGATAACCCTGAAAACTACCTACTTGGTGGATATTTTAATTGGAGATTTTGGGGTGGTTGAGATATAAAATTAAATATAACTTTATCCTCTTTTTTTATTTCATTTATTTTACTATTATAATTAGGCTTTATTTGAAACTTGATCGTATAGGTAGAAATAACACTAGAGCTATATTTGAGCTTGTTTAGGGTAATCAATTCGAACTCACATTCCTTAACTATGTGACATAGTTGATCAAATGATTTAAACTTATAAAAAGACACTTGAAGAGGAATAATAAATATTTGAGTAAAAATTTCTTGAAGTTAATTATATTACATTTGATTTGACATTTTATCAAGCATAGTCTTGTATCTTAAAACTTACTCACTAAGTATCTCATTTGTATCTTGTTTGATCTTTATAACTTGAGCATAAGATAACTTCTCACCAATATTAATATAAAATTATGAGAAAAAATTATTTTATAATTTATTTAAGGTTGTAATAAATTGGAGAGGAACAACATACAAACAACTAGGAGAATAATTCTTGATACTTCTTGTAAAGAGATTAGTTAATAATCTATGATTATTCACATAATATAGGCAAGTTGCATGGAAAACACATAAATGTTTTTCAAGTTCACTTTTGAATTCATAAAGAAGAAAAGTGGGATCCACAAGACAACTTGAATAGGGTAGGATGAAATTTTAGGAGCCAAAGTGTTATGAAACAAGGTACTATATTCTAAAGAAGGGCTAGCATGATAATTGGTTTGTTCAATATTAGATAGATTAGCTTGCAAGAGAAGAAGGTATTTATAAATGGAAACATTTATTGTAGTAATGGGTGGGGTTTACATAGTATGAGTATGTATAGTCATAGATAATTTATGGAAAACATGATATGTTCCTATATTTAAAGTGTTACAAGTGATTAAGGGTATGTAAATAGAAATAGATGCAATAGGATAAGTAACAACATTATAGTTCATGGTATTTATAACATGAAAGGGTAAATTTTGAGAGGATAAGGAGGATACATTGGATTTATTTTTAGATTTAGATTCAATATGTATGTTAATAATATTATTCACCTCATGAGGGTACTTTTGGAGACCTTGATATAATTTAGATAGTTATTTCACTTGAACTTGGTCTACTTCATTAAACTCAATTTTTTTGTCTCAATATCATTATCTATTTATCATATTATTGATCATTACTATTAGCATTATTCTCAATGTAAGATTAATTTTCATCATGAATTTCCATCACATAAGTGACCAAAGGGAACTCTATATGTGAAATGGGAATACCCCTTAATCTATCACCATGACTTAGATGCATACAATATGATACAAAGTGATATAATGAATGATTATTAATATAAGAGAATTTAAGAAAATATATGATGTAAGAAGACAATCCAAATAAAATTGAAGGAGAAAATGGTTATCTACATAAGGGTATTGGATTATTTTAAGCTTTCATATATACTTGCCCATCCTTTCTAAACTCTTCACCCAATATTTTAGAGCATTAAATATAGATGTAGAACCATACCCATAGCCCAACAAACCTAATTTTTAGGGTAATTTAGGAGTAAATGCATGGGGATAACCACTTATCAATGCACTAAAAAATTAGAGAGATGTTTTAACGTCATATTAGTGTAAACAAGGGGATCCTAGGAATTTTTAATAGATCGTGAGGTAAGCTGAAACTAATGTCCATGTTTAGATCTATAATATGGATATGGGTTTTTGGGTAAACCCCTCACACCATGACATATGTAAGAAACATACTACATAACTCTTCACAATAGTATCTACATATTTTAAAAACTAATATAATATAGTTTAAAAAAATAAGTAAAACTAAATGAAAACTAAAAGTGAAGAATAAAAAGTTAAATATTTTTTTGTATAAGATAGAACAAAATTCAACACCAAAATTTAAATAAAGAACCTCTGTGTTGGTATTTATTCAAGGTGAAAAGACAAAAACAATAGTGTTAGATTACTCCAAGGTCAAAAAATTGAAAATTTTGTAAAGGGTAATATCCAAGGTTAAGGAATATATTCTTTCAGTTTTAGGAATTTATAGATTAAACTAAAACCTATGATAAAAATCAACAAGAAGTAAAAAGAATGTTTTATTCTAAATTGGGTACACAAAAATGTTTACCTTAGAATTAATAAATGTTCTCTAATGAACTCTAAAGTAATATAAATATGAAATATAATTTAAGAGAGATAAATAAGGAAACCTAATATAAAAACACATTAATATACAAAATGTTTAAAATTACAAATAATAACAACTAGAGTTAGGGTTAGAGAGTTGTTCTTGAAAATTGAATTATTGCTTTTGTATTTGAATTTTCATGATTTTGAATGTATAAAATTAATAATAGTGACGTAAAAACATAGTGTTAATTTAAAACTTTGCTTTGTTTCATTCTGAGAGAAATGCATAGTAGACATATAAGGTCATAATGCATTATTTTCCTCTACTATGACTTTGTATATGTTGATAGTATGATGAATCTAAGATTTTGAAAGTGTTTATATCTATCTATAGATAAATTTATTATTTTTAGAGACTATTTGTATGTAAAAATATCATAGAAACTACATAACAATCATAGTTATTAGGTAATGGCCTAGATGGATACAAGCCTCTAACTAGATGTATAAGGACTATAGCGATATCAATGAGAGAAAATTTTGAAATTGGGGGTGGGTGAGAAGCTATAGATGAGGAGAAAGGATGTGGACATGATGAGGAGGATGACTACCAGGGGTAAAGGAGTTTGGCATAGAGTCTAAAAAGAGTAAATAGGGGAATGATGATGGCACAGGAGAAGGGTGGACACACAAGTTACATCCTAAGGCTAATGGATCTCCCACCCACACATCCTAGGAAATGGTTTAGATAGATCTTAATGGGGAGTAGGTGAGCCTATAAATGGATCAAGAATCTTACAATCCATATGAAGGATTTTATAGTCCTTTTTAAGATGATTTTGTAGATTGGAGAATGGCTAGGGTTGTTAAAGCTTCATAATTTATCTAGTTTACTGAGGATGGAAAGGTTATACATTTTTACACAGACCTGTGACATTTTTGGTAGAAGGGTATGGGTGACATTACCCACTATTGGTTTTTTTTTTGGTGTCTTGAGTGGTTAGGGAAGTAAAAACATCAGGGGAGGCTATTATTTTTTCCCTCATATCTATTCCATCCACAACATGGCCACTTTTATAAAAACATTTTATGGGATGTATGATGGGGGATCTCACCCCCTGTAATCTTATCAAGATAAGATGGGTATTAGATTAAATTATCCCCTTAGTTATTTGAATGGCATGGATAATAGAGGAATAATTTCCATTGTTCCATTTGGTAACCTAAATAATGGAGAGATCTATTTGTTTTACATAAGCACTATAAGCACATGGTCTAATTTTAAGGTGATTTTGAGGGAAGTCATATCTTGGGCCTAGAAGGGATATACTTGGATAAAGTTACTCTTTATTGTACCAAATAAAATGATATAATAGTTCACTCTTGCCTACCATAATCTTCAGGATACATTTGTTGCCTCTCAAGATTTAATGGAATCAAATCTAACATGGAAGAGGTCTTTTGGGGTTTTTTAGTTCCATTTAGATAGGCTTACACTCTTGATGCACTCATGGAATGCAGAAGATGGGAGATAAATATGCTAAAGACCTTATTTGTGGAGGTCCTTATTTGGTTTAAGTTGTTTTAGTTTGGGGAAGATATGGGAATCCCAACCAAAATTTACTTCACTAGAATGGATGATATAGGTATCCACTTTACTAATCTTAGTGGAAGGAAAAGTCAACTTGCTATGATTTAGCTATATGGAAGTTATGTAGAAGACCCAGGTGGTGGAAGACCTTCTCTAGATGGACTTATATTCTTTAGTGCCTTTAAGAAAGACATGATGAAGGGTGTCAACCCTTTGAGATTCATTATTTTTTAACATATTTATGTGTTATAGGTTGTAGGACCCTTTAAAACCATCGATTGTGAGATCTTTAAAACCCTCTTGATTCACTAGGTTATGGGATCCTCTAAACCCTTTGATTGTATTTTTTTGCTTCACTAGGCTATAAGACCCTTTAAACCCCTTTATTGTGGGATTCTTAGAACCCTCTTGATTCACTAGGTTATTAGAGCCTCCAAATCCTTTGATTGTCTCTTGTTATGCTTTGTTAGGTTGAAGTATCCTTAAAACCCTCTTGTTTTGCTAGGTTCATGGGAACCTTCAATCCATTTATTGTGTCTGTTAAAGTTTGGGGTAGCCTCAAAACCCTCTTTACTATACTTGGTTGTTAGAGGGATCCCTTTAACCCTCTCTATTTTACTTGGATGTAGGTCCAGTTATCAAAACCTTCACTTATCTAGTTCATAGCTTCAGTTTAAAAAGAGTTTATCTCATCAAATTAAAAAAATCACCTAGAAAAGTAATACCTTGGACTTCATAATAAAAAATGAGATGAAATATAAATGGATAAAAAGTGGGTAGGTGGGATATGATTGAACTATCTTAAAAAAATCCCTTGTTGATTGAGTGTTGCCTACATAGTCTAAATGGACCTTAGGATGATGAAATACTCCTTATGGGGAAGATCATAGATTAATACAAATATAAATTTGTATTATAATGTTTGACAATGGATGGACTCAACTTGTATTAAAATAATGTTAACCTAGACAATGATTTTATTACTATATAAAAAATGCAATAGGGATCCTTGCTAAATAAATTAAGTGATTATAAATTGACTTTACTAAAGAGTGTTAGCTAATATAACCAGGGGTTTAAGGTTAGACACTTTATGTGATCTCATAATAATATATTTAAGTTTATTCAGATAACTAACCTATATTTTCTTGCAAGATAGCCATTTGAAATTGTGTTATTTTTAAAAACTAACCATTAGAGCATCATAAATAAGTTTGCACTAGTGGACATATGTGAAGTGCATCCCTTTCTACTTAGTGCACACTTGTCCAAATCATACATAGGCTTATGAAACTATATTTACAATAAAGTTTCTAATAATTAGGGACATCTAGGAATAAAAATTAAGGAAGTTTTGAAGATGTTCACAATAATTTCAAGACTTATAAGGCTCTCATATATATAAATGGTTATCAAAATGGCCAACTTGCCAACCAAGGTAAAATATGTCAAGGACCGATAATATCAAGCATTTATTGATTAAATTTTAATGTTTACAATCTAAAGCATCAATATCCTAAATTATATACCACTAGATATTGGATATAGTAGATCCCATCTAATTTTTTTTAATGTCATTTATAAATGTCAATATATATTAGTAAAGATAGTACCATATCAAGCCCAATGAAAATGGTACAACACCATTTTCATTGGGCTTAAATAGGGAATAAATAGCCAAGAAAAAAGAGAATAAATAGAATGACCTAAAAATGATATAAAATGCCTAAATTTGGATAGATATAACATTTAGAACACACACAAATGGAATTCACTCATAGATGCATGGTAGAGACCATGGAAACATAGACAAAAAATAAGTATAACCATATTCTTGATAGATATCATGGATACAATTATAAAATATAAAGTGCATGATGAACATAATGGCTAAAATAAATGAATATAGCAATAGTTGACACAAGTCAGTGACCACACCCAAGTAATTCACAATATGAGTTAATGATACCACACAAGGATGAGAACCTCTATGGGCAAGGCTACACAAATAATAAAACATGTGCACACATAATAAAGCATCCATAGACAATAATAAATGTAATCATGTAACAATCAAAATAAATATATCCATGTGATATATAAGATATAGGTACTAGAATGATAAATAATAACCAATGTATTCTATCTTAATATGAATAGGTACAATCAAGGAAAGACATCATTTCACAAAAAAATAATCTATGGAAATGCCTCCAAGATACATGTTTCTAATGAAAATACCCAAGTTGTGTGAAAATAGTATGAAATATATTATCATATAACATGTGAATTTGTATATCATAAAATGGATAAATACCATGAAAATCATGTGTAAATCATCAAGTGAAAACATCTAGCATGGATAGAAATGTGACCATGTATATAGAAATGTTTTTTAATGGTGTATTTCATGAATTTTTGTAATTATGCATTCTAATATTTCTCCTTAATTGATGAACTATATTAATCACATATATATCAAGTATAATAAAAATAAAGTGACAAGATGTGAAATAATGTGTAGGGAATTAAATCCAAGTGTAGTCATATAAATTATGAAAATTGGTAACTTGAGCATGGCTAATGAAACCTAACCCTTAGGTCTCTCTTGCTTGATCTCATGACCCTCATAAGTATCTTTTCACTAATTCTTAATTATATTTAGCCTTCCAAACTTGATCCCAATTGAGAAAAACCCCTCTTTCCATGATAGATTCATCCCCCTAAGTCCTGTTTGCTCAGGACAATAGTGCCACACTAGGAATATAACACCAGTGCCCTTCTTGTCCACTTTTGATGATCTTTTCCAAGTCCATTTCTGGTCCCAATGGTTAATTTATTCTAGTCCCCCATCCTCATCTTTGTTGGCCTAATGTGAGTACATTCAACCCATGACCAATAGATCCCTATAAAAGCCCATTCAAATATCATTTGGAAAGGGTTGGAAATTATCATTAAGCAAGCAAGAATACAAGTAAGACTACTCAATAAATCTTCCCTATTATCTACATGTAACCAACCAACACACTTACAAGCTTATTCAAATCTTTACACCAGTCCCTGACCACCTCAAGCACATATAGTTTAGCATTCTACATCTTAATACACATAATTTTACAAAGCACATCAATTAGGAGAACTACATATGGCTTGATCCCTCTTTAGATTATTAGTATTTAAGTAGCATGCCCACACAAGGGGTGTGGATCCACATCTAGTGAATATTACACACACTAACCCCCTCTATTTCTCAATAATTATTCAAAGCACAATGGAACATAGGGATTGAAGAGAAAATCTGCTATATAGGGAGCTCTACAGACTTCTAGTTGCTAAAACTTCATGGACATGGTCATACAGACCTATCAAACACAACCCAAAAAGTTTAGATCCTCATAACAATAGTGGTAGAGGTGGACTACAACACTAGTGCCACTCTTATCCACTTTCATCACTCTTATCCAATTACAAAACAAAGACTAGATCTTAGTTTGTGATAGTTTCCCAGTCTTGCATAGTGAATATCAAACCTTGTCTTAGTTGTATCAGTTAGTTTCTATCTAAGTCTTCTTTTCCATCTCTTATTACTATTTTAGAAAGGTCAAAATTTTAATCTAGTTTACACAATTTAGTAACTTAATTATTAATTAATTTTAATACTTAGACCCTTTAACTAAATTAGGAATAATAAACCAATATTCTCAAAATTGTTAAATCATGTGGTAAACCCAAATTACTTCATCTGTGTATATAAACCCTAGGGTAAATTTCATACTAAAATTTTCCTATATTTTTCTAATTTTTTACCTACATAATAAAATCAAAAATAGCATTGATTTTTAAAAAAATTTAATAATTTTAAAATAATTTTATTTCAAACCCTAGTTACCCATACTAGGTCCTAGTATTTTCCTAGTAATTTTCCAATAAAATTTTGATTTTCTACTAGCATATTAAAATAAAAAATTCACTTCAAATTTCAAAACTCAATAGTAATTTTCAAAAATATTTATTTTTCAAAACTCTTTGCATATACTAGGTCTCTCTAAATCATAAATTTTTCAATAAATTTTTGATTTTTTACTTACATACTTAACTCAAAAATTCACTTTAAATTTCAAATTTTCATAGTAATTTTTCAAATAATCATCTTTCAAACCCTAGTTGTATATACTAGGTCCCATTACTTCTTGAGGTATCACCTTACCTCTAACCTTAGATTTCACATCAAAACAAAAATGGATCTCACTTATTTCCAAATATTGCTTACATTTATTATAAATAATGAGACCATATTTGGTCCTATCATGTACATGAATGATGAAGTTTACCATATGTTAATTCAAAGTCTCATTGTGTCCCTTTCATGTTTAATTTCCATAATAAGGGATGATATTACAAACTTTATTCTAAACATGCACAATATTTCAATATTTCTTTTGCATACTCTCTCTCTCTCTCTCTCTCTCTCTCTCTCTCTCTCTCTCTCTCTCTCTCTCTCTCTCTCTCTCTCTCTCTCTCTCTCTCTCTCTCTCTCTCTCTCTCTCTCTCTCTCTCTCTCTCTCTCTCTCTCTCTCTCTCTCTCTCTCTCTCTCTCTCTCTCTCTCTCTCTCTCTCTCTCTTGCAAAATAATTTCCAACTCTATGTTTATAAACATGTTAGAAATATTATGTTATAAGTTAAGGATTTTTATGAATTAATGCACAATTACATGCTCTCTACCCTTTGCTTTTATCTCTCAATGCATTAGTGCACAATTTCATACTCTCTATCCCTTGTTTACTCTCTCTCTCATGTGGAATATTATTTATAATCATATTTCTATACATATTTTAATTCTACTTACATGCATTTCATCCCATATACATGGCTTCTACCTAGATATACCTAACTCCTTGCCTGCATGGTTTTTACATAATCTAACTACCACCTGTCAAGTTTCAATGTCATATCTTATGCACATGAAAGAAATTCCTTCTCCTCCTCTCCCCCAAGAGGGTGATAGCTACTTTACCTCTAACTAGGTACATGTTATCACCCCTCCAAAAGGTGAGATAGTCCATACCATTGTTCCTAATGCATAAATTTATCCCATATCTTCTTCAAAACCTTTTCAACATATGTGCTTACACGTTCAATAGAAAGCAACTAGGGTTTGCACTTATGAGATTCTAAAAGATTAAGTCACCAGTATGAGAAAGTTATTTTCAGATTTAAAAATATAGAATCATATATTACATGAAAAGATCACAATATTGGAAAATCATATTATAATACAAAAGCCTCAAAGGTACCCTACCATCAATCATATATATGCACCTTCACCTAGTTAATTGGTTGCAAGCAATGTTACATATCAGAACAAGAAATCACAACAAAGTAACTCTAAAACTAGTGATTCAAAAACCATTCAAAGATAAAATGAGATTTCAAGTGAGGTACTAAGGGAAATGATTAAATCTAAGTTGATCAAACTACATCCTTTACATCCAGTAAGAAAATCTAGATATTATTTTGCATATTATAGAATGCATGGGCATCACACAAATTCATGTTTGGAATTGAAAACACATATAATATAGATACTTGCTAATGAGGACCCTATATAAGTTAAATTAGTCAAGTAATCCATAGTGACACAAGAACACATTCATAAAGGATTAAATTTAGAAATAGTACAAGAGTGGTTACCAAAGCATAACTCAGAATAATAAAAGGTTCAAAAATCAAAATCAGAGCAACAAAGAGTACCACAATCATAGGTAAAGCACAAAAAATATGAAAATAAACCTCTCAAAAATGAGGCTCAACTTTCAAATAAATATGGTTTTGGTCAAAAATATCTACAATAGTTTGAATATCAAGGTCAAGGGTTGGCCAAGCATGCTCAAGGCATCGCTATTCCTATTCTAGTAGTTGATAATGTTTATCACCAAGGTTTGGGATTTATTGAATATCCTAAGGCAAATCATTCACAGACACAATTTATCAAAGGAAAAGATCTAGATACAACAAAAGTCAACACTAGTATTCCATTGGTTCAAAATCAAGATGATAATGATGAGTGGAACAAAATAGGTTATTATGATTTTTAAGATATCGATAATGAATCTAAATTTTTAAAGTCATATTCATAGCCATTCCCTCGTGCTTCACAATCACACATGATCCCTTTCCTTGAAACAAGAAACCATGATAGGGAGTCTCCCATGAGACTCATCAGTTAGTATCATCCCTTCCCAGCTTACTTGTACATAACTTATTTTCAATTGATTTTACATAGCTCAATTGTATCAAAAATTAAAAATAATATAATATTCTAAATTCAAAAACATTTAAATAATTCAAAAACACCCAAAACATTTTGATTATATGCATCATCCATGATTTACATTTATACTATCATGTTAGACTTACATTTGCTATGCTATGCTATTGTTTATCAATTTGTCTACATTATCATGCTTCACTTGATCTTATTTAAGTGTGTGTAATGACATCAAACTCTTTGATTACTTCACTCTACCAATTAATGGGGCATCCTACTTATACATTGAGAATACATTGATATATATACCCACTAGGGGTATCTTCTACATGACTACACCATCGAGGTTATGTTATTCCTACACCATACCCTCTAATTATCATGTTGATGTACATTATTTACTAGCTTACATAAATTACTCTATTGACACTCACTAGTATATAGCACATATGTCTTTCTTAGCATATACCTAGTCTTATACTAACATGTCTTGCATACTTTCCCTTTTGATTTGATTAGTTAAATTCAATTGCATTTCTAGTTATTACATGCTTTATTTGCTTGCTTATCATAGCTTGATGTGATTTAATTTTCTAGTTCTTACTTGTCTCTTATATGTGCCTTTAGAAATTTTCCAATGTCCTTTGCTTCTATGTATTTTATGTACCTTAGGACATTTGCCAATGTCCTATACCTGTACTCTTCTATGTGATTGTGGCTTCCACACCAATCTTTCTTGTTTCAATTATATGTGTATGCAGCATTTAAACATACCTTGTATGCTTTTCTTATAGTATGAGTGACATGTGTCGATGTCCCTTGTTTGTGTGCCCCCTTAACCACCCTTATATGATTATTTCCTTCTTTTCTTGTTACTTGTTTGATTCTTATTATTTACAATGCCATGATCTACATCATGCATTATCTTGCTTTCTTAGATGTCATGATGGACATCATGCTCCATCCCTCCAACAAACAACTAAAAACTAACCAGACTTTCATTTATAATTTAATACATTACATATGTTATTACATTGTTATATCCATATAGGCATACCCCTGTTGATCTAACAATCTCTCAATACAAATCATGTTAAATCTTGAGATATCTAATTGATTATCATTGTTATATCATGTATCTTTTTTAACACACTTACAAGGCTCTTTATTATTAGGGAAGTCATTACAACATATTCATTCCTACCCTTAGAAAAGGGGCCAAAAACAAGGGTTTTTTCATAGAGATCAGAGATCATAATAGTTAAAGATAATCATTCAGCACACCCAGAACAATAACCAGACATTAAACTAGTCAGAACAGACCATGCAGATAGTGAAATGTCAAAAAAGTTACCAAATTTGGACCAAGACAATAGTGCCAAAATTGGACAACATCACTAGTGCCACTACCATCTATTTTTGATGCTCCTATCCAAATAATATAAAAAACATACTTTTTAGAAATAGGCAAAAAGTAGGTTTAGCTATAGTTATACATAGTCAGAGAAGCTTAAAATAAGTAGTTTTTAGTACACTTTTACTTAGACAATCTAAATATAGGGGTAATTATGCATGGCATGATGGATTTTACTTCTAATTTTAGATATGACAATTGATATGACTTCCAAATTAGAATCCATGTTTTAAACACTAGTGATTGGGAGCAATGTGCATGACACATTTATTTTATTTTCTTTCCAAGTTTACCATTACCTAGTCATTCTCAGTATTTGCATTCCTTATTCCATTTATAGGTGGTTTTCATCATTTTGGAGTGGATTTCATACAAGCACAACTTCTACATTTCAAAGTGGCTTTCATATAATCCTAGTGCACTAGTTTTGGAGTGGCTTTCATACAAGCCTAATATCCATCTTTCAAAGTGGCCTAGTTTCCACATACATTTGGATATCCATGCCAAAAATTTTAGATTATAGATAATTTAGGGTATTTAGGATCCATCTTATTTGACACACATTTCATATCAGTATCAATTTATAGCTTCACTTTAGAGGAAACAATGGAGCCAAAGGACTAGATAATGTTTGTATTCTTGAGCCACCTATTTAGAGGGATTGGACACACTATCAAAACATTGACTAGTATGTGCATGATCACATAGCTTCATTTAGTAGGTGATGATGGATCCAAAGGGTCAGCCTTTGCATTCTTAAGCCACTTTTAGGGAATTGAGCACTCATCTTCATTCATGATATTACTCTTGGTACAACATCATCCATCATTACTCAGCATCATCCAACATCACTCAACATCACAATAGATTTTATATTGGTCTACATATTTGATGAGGTGTATGCATTCCTTTCTCTTCCTCTCTCTCTCTTATCCAGCTTTGTACATTCTCCTTTTAGATATAACATATCTAGTAAAAAGTAATCTATTCTTTATTTTCCTTATAGATTCATAATTCAAAATGTATTCTCTCTATGTACACCCAACATCATGTAGCTTCATGAGCTTCACCCTTACAACTAAGTTCAAGTACTCTTTCTATTTTTTCTTTATCCTAGTATTTTGTTTTTTTGCATCACTAGAATAAAGGGGGGTAAATATATTCATATAAAATGTGAAAATTGGTAACTTGAGCATGGCTAATGATACCCAACCCTTAGGTCCCTCTTTCTTTCTCTCATGACCCTCATAGGCATCTTTTCACTAATTCTTAGTCATTTATAGGCTTTTAGACTTGATCCTAGCTGAGTTAGACCCCTCTTAACATGATAGATCCATCCCCCTAGGTCCCATTTTCTCAAGACAATAACATCACATTAGGAATATAGCACCGGTGCCACTCTTGTTCACTTTTGGCACTCTTGTCTAAATCCATTTATGGCCCTAAATATAAATTTATTTTGATTCCCCATCCTTCTCCTTGTTGTCTTAACATGAGTATATTCAACCCTTGACCAATAGATCCCTATAAAATCCCATTCAAATATCATTTGGAAAGGGTTGGAAATTATCATTAAGCAATCAAGAATACAAGAAAGACTACTCAACAAATCTTCCCTATCCTCTACATACATCTAACTAACACACTTACAAGCTTATTCAGATCCTTACACCAGTCCCTATCCACCTCAAGCACATCTAGTTTATCATTCTACATCTTCATACACATAATTGCATAAATCACATCAAGTGGGAGAGCTACATATAGGTTGATCCCTCTTTGAAGTATTGGTATGTAGGTAGCATGCCCATATAAGGGGTGTGGATCCATGTCTAGTGAATCTTACACACACTAACCCCCCCCTCTATTTCTTGAAAATTGGTCAAATAATAATGAAACATATGGTTTTAAGAGAAAATATTCTCTATAGGGAGATCTACAAACTTCTAGTTACCAAAAATTTATGAATAGGGTCACACAGACCTAGTGAATAAAAGTTAAAAAGTTTAGATCCTTAGGACAATAGCATCAGAGATGGATTATAGTTCTAGTGCCACTCCTATCCACTTTTGGCACTCCTATCCAATTACAAAATGAATACCAACTCTTAGTTTGTGATAGTGTCCCAGTCTTGCATAATGAATATCAGACCTTGTCTTAGTCATATCAATCAGTTTCTAACTAAGTCTTATTTTCCATCTCTTATTACTATTTTTAGAAAGGTCAAAATTGAAATCTATCTTACACAAATTAGTATCTTAATTATTGTATATTTATGTACTAATTTTACTATTCATGCCCTTTAAATAAATTAGGAATAATACACCAGTATTCCCAAAATTGTTAAATCACCAAACAATTTAATGTTGGAAGGCACATAAGTAGAATAATCCCCAATCTTAAGATAATACAAAGTTTTATGATCACATTATATAGATGAATATAAATAAATTCCCATAAATTAATATTCTAAGATATGGATGATGATATACACTAGGTAGACCACCTGGCCCAATGTTAGATAACTCAATAGTATAAAAAAAATTATTACATGTACCATTAGTAATGACCTATCATGTGTCATGGTATGTGTAAGATATATAATAAGAATAAACAATGTAAACCCAAGAGTGAAAGGTTTATAATATGATCTATATGAGAGAGACATCAATAAGAAAAATGTGTGGGTATCATGCCCCCATAGCCAAATATGAAATAATATATAATCCATGGGTACCATTTTCTAATCAAGTTAATATATGTGATATAATAAATTATACATATCATTCCCCCATTGTAAAATATATATGTGATCAATAAGGAATGAATGTGGCTACAATAAAGCCATAGGAAAATATACAATCATGTATGAATCCATTTTTTATTATTTTTGTATGTGCATAATAATAATATAAAGAAATAAAATAATGCATAGGGATACAAAACAAAAATAAAGGAGCAAGGCTCAAAAAATAGAAAATCAAGATGAGGAGGATTATAAAAAACCTATGTATTACCTGAAAACAACATACTTATTGTGACTGAAGGTCCTTATAGATATATTTTAATCATTAATAAAGAAATTCAAGTGATAATAATGGGATCAAGAATCAAATGGTTATAACTATTGATAAATGGAAATCAATGTGAAAAAAATGGCTTGAATATTGCCAATTATAATAGAAAGTAATATCCAATATGAAATCATGAAGATGAATTCAATCAATCAATATTATGAATACAAATTTAAGTTACATCATACATAATAAAACATCTATGTAGAAACATATGGTACCATAATGATGTATCGGTGAGGCCTAAATATCAGTCATATGCGTATGGATGATATGATACCAAGGTGTAATGTATATATAAATGTTGATCCCAAGTAAATGATATAAAATGTAAGCATACAATGTAATAGTGGTATTGAAATAAATGTGTGTATACATCCATGTACATGATCAATATATGTAAAATATATGTGAAGGAAAATGTAAGATTCATGATCTTTGTATAGTGACACAATATAGGAGCTAGGTATAGACTAGTAAGAATGTCCCCGTGTAATAATCACGGTGGTATATAATCTCCCCCATAAGTAAGGCATGAAATGAATCTATAACTATATATAAACTTAATATATTAAATATTTAAATAATTCCATTAAAAGCATTTGTGCAAACATGAGTGTAGAAAAAAATCTAAGATGGGCACAATATGCATGATAAGCATAGTGTGATTAATATAAAGGTCCAACATTTTTTTAACTTTTGGTATTTTTAATGTTTTATAATTTTATATTTTGATATATATATATATATACATACATACATACATACATACATATATATATATATATATATATATATATATATATATATATGTATGTATGTATGTATATGTATATATATATATATATATATATGTATGTATGTATATATATCTATATATATATATATATAATGCATTAATTAAACACTTGTGTGTGTGCACACGGGTGCATGTGTGTGTGCATGAATGCATGTGTATATGCATGTGTGTGTGCATGTGCATATATACACATGTGAATACACACACACACACACGTGTGTGTGTGTGTGTGTGTGTGTGTGTGAGAGAGAGAGAGAGAGAGTGATAGTGTGTGAGTGTGTGTGAGAGAGAGAGATATACCATCATACTAATCAATATATAGATATGAAAAAATAAGTTTCAAAATTTTCATGTTTTTATAAATGAAACCATAAATCATGAATAATAGTAATCACCATGAATAATGAGGCATAGGTCCAATGTATACTTCAAAGATGTAATTTCATTTAAAGGTGTAAGAGTCAAAATTATAGATATGTCACTTATAGTAGAACTAATAATACTTGATAAAATGTTTAATAAAAATATTATGTGTATTGAAACCACATTAAATTAAAAAAAAGAAATAAAAGGTATAGTATAATAAAAATATCATAAAATGTATGTTAAATCTCACACTATGTTTTATAATTGTTCAATAAAAAAGAGTCCCAAAATAATCATTTTAGGTTGGACTTTCAAATTGAAAGCATATCTTAATTTAAAATTTATATAATGTTAGTGTATTCAATAATGCATATACTTTTTTATGGTTTAATATGCACTTATAATATTTATTTGTAACATCATTCAAGGATAAGCACTAATCAATGCACACTAATCCATAACCCATTATTAGAGGATAATATCAATTAAATATTACATAATTATTTGTTTATAATAATATTATTTAATTTTTATACAAGTAAATTCTATTTAAAGCCCTAACCCTAACCTTGTCCTCCTTTGTGATCTATATAAGAGAATAGAGGACTAGTGGGTGAGGTACATCATATAAGAGAGTTACTATTGTTAACTAGAAAATTTATGCCAAAACTCTAAATCTAAAGATGTATTAATGTTACATGGATACACATGTGTTGTATTTTTTTTAATATTTCATATATTACATGAGTTGTAGGTGTTCATTCTTGTATCTACAATGATTCTAGACAATATTTAACAATTTAATTATTATGGTATCATAACTCTAGAGGCTTGTATCTAATTGGTGTTGATGATGTTAAATTATGTTTTCACACCACCCACCAAGTGTTTTAAATTATTTTAATTTTAATAAATCTACATAGGCAAAATTTATTAAAATTTATAGTACATAATATCAAACAGTAAATACAAAAATAGATGATATATAGAGATTGAATGCACTTACTAAATATAGAAATGATGAAGCATGTATAGGGAAAAAAGGCACTTAGCTAATTTTTATCTTATATTTTCTCACTAATTGTGTAATATAAATCAATATAATTATTTATTATCTTTTTTATATCTTGAATTAGGAAAAAAAATTTTGAAACCTTATATGTAACTGTCAGTAAAGCTATGACACATGTAGTGACAGATCACTATCTACCAGTACTATCTAGAATGTTTGTGCCAATTTGTGACTATTAATATTTATGCACCTATGTTTTTAGATTATTATTAATCATTCATTCACCTTTGGAACTATATATATAATTTGTTTTCCATATCTTTGATTTAAAACCCCACCTTACACTATTGATACCAAGATGGCCTAAATATAGGTTAGAAAGGTTAGGTTGGATTGATCTTGGCCACTTACCATTGAATATATGTATTGCCTATGTTAAAAAACACCAAATATGGCTCAATTCACATATATTTATCCTAATAATGTGTATGTGTGTGAAAAATCATGTGAACAAAATTCTAAATGTAATTTCATATGGGTCTTATTTTGGTACAAGAATGCAATTAGATTTATCCTTTATAAAATTTAATTTTTAATCATATAAAGTTAGATGTCTTTTGTATATTTGTATGCCTTTATTAATCAATGAATTTTTATCCATAAAATGTTCCTAGGACACTTTAATATAGAGTGACCTTAATTTTTAGTTAAGCAAATAATGGTGTGAACAAGTTGACCCAAAATATACACTAAGATAGTAATGGTAATGGTTTTTGACACCCTAATCTACAATATTAGTGTAATCACTAATTTATTATCATCAACATTCATCATTCATAATTTGTCCAAGGTAATTAACCTTAAGGTTGTAAAGCCCTAATATCATCACACTAATTAATTAAATCAAATCATGACCTTATATTAAACCCACTAATATTTTTCCATGATTAATTAACTAATTAGTCATTATTAGGTAATAAAATAATCACTAATTAAAATCCATTCAAAAAAATAAAATAAAAATAAAATAACAAAATTTCAAATAAATTCACCAAATCCCATGTCAAAAATAAAATCCTATCAAGCCCATTCCTCATAAAATCAATCCCAACCTCATCATTTAATCCTCTAACCCCCCAAATTCCTCATCGAATGAGGATAAAATATCAACCACCAAAAAATAAAAATAATAAATAATTATAGATTAATCTCAACTCCAAAATCCTCTATTCACAACATATAAATTGAGACTTTCTCTCTTCATTTTCACATGCTTAATGAAACACATATATCATGCATAAAAATTGTCATATTAACCTTGAAAAAATATGGATTTTCCTTAAGAATCCATGGGTTATCTTGAATGCATGATGCAAAAATTGTTGGGTGAAATACATTGAGAAATGTCAATCAAAATGAAAAAATCTACCTAGAAAAGGAGGTCTTCATGATAATTGAATGTATAATCTTATTTTACTATCTTAATTAGAAGTTTGTATTTTGATTTTGAGTAATAATGTTATGACCTCATATTTTTATGATTTACTATTCAAAACATTATTGTTGTTGATGTATAACTAACTATTATTTTCTTTTCTTAAGTTAGATTATATGGTTAGATTCGATGCAGTGATATTTGGACTACATATTGATGATATGACATTATATGCTTGATGATTTTTATTGTAGTTAATATTTTATTATAATTTTGTAATTATTTATCAAGTATCAGATCAGGTATTGTTGATGTACTTTTATGGGTGTAGGTACCATCTTATGAGCTAGGTTGATGTTGGCAACACTACATTAGGGTACTGAAGTGACTTTTGGATAGTTGAACTACTTCTAATAGGTATTCATATTTTTCAATTATATTCCCCATCATTGGAAATCTTGATTTAATAATTTATTATGTCATTATCTTTATGTTTATATCTTTTCAGATTTCATTTATGTACTATTTTGTATTGTTATGTATGATTGTTACATGTTTAGCTTGGAGTCATTTTGTTTTTCATTATTATTGTTTTGCATCCCACAACTAATTCCTTTCACCTTCATGAATAAATCACCACTCCTATGCAAACTCTACTTTCTTGCTTGGACATGGACTTCCTAAAGACCTACCTAGACCTAACCATGTCACACCCCCCATGGACTATTACCTAGACTACTTGTTAAAAGGTTGTGGCATGATTATATGGTTTGAAGGTGTTAATATTTGAATTGTGTTTAGTTATTAACTGGTTTTATTAATGTTAATTTATTTTATTATGTGACTATTTATTATTTAATTTGTTTGACCATTCTATATGGTCATTTAATGACTATTGCATTAATTGGAGTTTTTTACGAGGGTGTTTTAGGAAGTGTGTGTGTATAAGTGTGTGTATATATATATACATATATGTATATATATATATTTATGTATGTATATATGTGTGTGTGTGTGTGTGTGTGTGTGTGTGTGTGTGTGTGTGTGTGTGTGTGTGTGTGTATGTATGTATGTATATATATATATATATATGTATGTATATATATGTATGTGTATATATATATATGTGTGTGTGTGTGTATATATATATACATATACATATACATATATACATATATATACATACATACACACATACATATATATACATACATACATATATATATATATATATATATACATACATATATACATACACATATATATATACATACATATGTGTGTGTGTGTGTGTATTTTTGGGTTATTCAAATTGGTATATTAAATGGGTCTCAACCCTTATTTAAATCGACTATCTCTCTCTCTCTCTCTCTCTCTCTCTGTGTGTGTGTGTGTGTGTGTGTGTGTGTGTGTGTGTGTGTGTGTGTGTGTGTGTGTGTGTGTGTTTATTTATTTTGAATCTATTTTAAAAATTGTGGTGTCTTTTCTGTTACAAAGGCTAAGTTTTATCATCAGTTTCTTGGAATGTATTCATATTTGGTTTATTCAATTAAAATCGGCCATGATATTAGCTTTTATAGTTACATGCTAATATAGTTGAAGTTGGTAAAATTATGGAAAATATTAAGGGTTTTCTTTAATGTTTGTTGACTATGCTTTTCTTATATATATGATTTATGAATTCTTTTGAGGTTGGGTT